>JAKSZP010017304.1:0-132926 GCA_022478985.1 Massospora cicadina
TATCAGGCTTTGGGAAAATAACTTTTGACTGCATATTTATGGAATGTCCCTCATATTAAAAGAGACTATAAATTAATTGGGTATTATCCCCAATATTTTGAGGGCCTGACGTTTATTATGGAAAATCCATGATACAAGTTTCAGCTATTTTAACAGATCTATTTCAATTCCCATCATCTGACTCAGCAAATCTTTAGTCTGGGCAGGAATCCTGGCAACACCCCCTCTAGATCTTGGTGTCATGGGAAAAAACGGATGGAGAAAGCGACTATGTACATATTTACTATGGTACCTTAAAAGACCTCTGCAATTGAGTGTTTGCTTCCCAGCTTATATAAGAATTTGTAGAGCCACAATCAGTTGGTGCACAATTTGATATCATAACCTCCCAACTGATGGTGGTAGAAAAGTACTAGGCCACCCAGTTGAAATGTGTGCAGAGGTTCATGTTTGTCATTAAACTAACTTGCTTCCCTACTGTGATGGACGGGGTCTCTGAAAACTGCTACAAAGCAGTTAGGCATGAGTGCCCATGTGAGTGCCCACAGGCAGGAAAACCCTGCTGTGGAGATGTCCCTAATCCAACTGTGTGGAAACAACTTTACCACGAAAGTTTGGGCTACAGTCAAGACAATTTTGGCGCTCAGAAGGAGGGCCTGACCCCCCAAGAGGGCGTACAATGACTGGATGGCCTTGTCAAAGTCTGAGCTGCTGTCCATGTGGGGTTTCCGGGTTTTATCTTAATAAACTGATTTGCAAATGCAAAAACTTATTTTCGAATTTATTAAGTTTTTATTGAATTTATAGAAGACAAAACTGCTTTACACAGTTTCGCCTGCTCAGATTTATACTGAGCTTAGTGGGGAAGAGTGGGTCCTGTTCCCTGCGGAGTCCACGGGCATCTTCCAAGCGGCGGCACTATTTGAGAATCTAGACCCTCAATTCTGGCATTGAGGCTCGTTCTCAAACTTGGGCTGGGTACCCTCCAGGGTTGCAGAAACTTTTCTGCATTTATTATTCAGCTTTGATTTACTCTCAAAGCCCAGGCCATTCTCTTCACCCATATTCCTCAATATTAGTTTGTTGCCTCTTTTGGGAATATTTTGTTTGGCAACATCTGGTTGGCCAGAGCGCCATTCGCAAGGATTTTCATCCTTATAGATACTCCCATGAATGACGGGTTTGGCCACACCTGATTGGCTGGAAATTCGTGTCTGAGGGTTCAATTCCTCATCACCACATTTAGTAATATTGGATTTGGCAGTATCTGGTTGGCTAGAGCGCCATCTTCGAGGCTTCCCTTCCACGTCGGCCTTTCAATTTGTTTTTAATTACAATTTTGAGGCATCTGATTCATCAGATTGTCATTTACAAAAATTGGTACAGTCGAGCCCCTCTCCCCTGGCCCTGACTATTGCCCTAGGGAAGACTAGGGCAATGTGATGGTCAGGCAACGCCTTGGCAGTTACATCACCCTCCCCAGATGAGATCCCCCTCTGGTTCCAGAACTCCTCTACCTTCTGTGGGCAGTTGCTGCAGTCGTTGGCCATCTACCAGGTAACTCCTCCGCCAGGTAGCCTACCCATTTGACTAGATACCAGCACTTCTTCTGCGAGATTTTTGACTCCAAGATTTCTTCCACCTCATACTCCACCTCTCCCAGGTTTCCCGAGTGGACAGGCTCCAGTTTCTCTGGAAGAGGGCTTTAAACTTCCTCAGTTGCAAGACATCCAGTACTGGATGCACCCGTGATCCCTCAGGGAACTCCAGCTTGTACGCCACTTCATTTACCTGGTGGAGGACCTTGAATGGGCCCAGAGAGACTGGTCCAAATTTCCTACAGCTTGCCAGCACTGAGTAGTTTTTTGCGTTGATCATCACTAGGTCTCCTTCCTTTAGCACCAGGGCCTCAGATCGGTGAGTTTTGGCCTTCCTCTTCTGAATTTCTATTGCTTTGACTAAATTTGCATGCAGGGCTTAGAGGTTTTCCTTCATTTCTGTTGCCAAGTCGTTGGCCGCTGGGTTTGGACCTCTGGGGTGGGTTTCCACCATCTTTGGGTGGAACCCGTAGTTCACCATGAATGGCGACATTCCTGTTGATGAATGGGTCAAGTTATTATAGGCGAATTGGGCTAGTCTTGGCCAGTCTGTCCAGCGTTCCTGTTGTGTAGTCATGTAGCATCTCAGGTACTGCTCGAGGACTTGGTTAACTCGTTCCGTCTGGCCATCTGACTGTGGGTGGTAAGCTGAGGATCTGCATGGCTTAATCTGAAGATTTTCAAAGTAGTGTTGCCAAAATCAGGTGATGAATTGGGGGCCTCTATCTGATACTTCCTCCTCCAGTAGACCGTGGGGGTGAACACCTCATTAATGAGGATATCCACCATGCCCTTTGCTGTGATGTTGGAGTTACAAGGAAAGAATTCCGTGTACTTGGTCATTCTGTCTACCACCACTATCACAGCGTCGTATCCCTTTGATTTTGAAAACCCCATTATGAAGTCCACACTCAGTGAGGACCATGGCATTTCCGCAATCTAGAGGGACTTGAGTTTTCATAAAGGCTTCTGCCTAACGTGATTGGAATGGGCGCATGTGACACATTTCTGGATGTACTCCCTCATGGCACTGGGCATCCCCAGCCAGAAGTAACTCTGGGCCAGGAGCTCTATGTTTTTCTCATTCCAGGGTGTCCCGCCAAGGGGTGGTCGTTGAAAGCGCTTATCGCCTCCTCCTGGAGATCGCGGTTGGGCAGCCATGGGCGCCCTTTGTGGAGAATGAGGCCTTTCCTTTCACAGAAAATTTTATGTTGCTCATTCTCTACCCCCTCCTCCAGATCCTTCCACAGTGTTGCCTCATACTTTAAGCTTCGCTGGGCGGTCTGGAGCTTTTACCTCAGTTCCTGGGTGGCATTCTGAATGACAGCGAAAACTTGAGGGCAACATAGTAGCGGTGTTGTATGCATCCAGCTCCTCCCTTGGGAAGCACTTACCTGGGTCCCTGCTTAAGAGATCTGGGATGAGGTTGCTTTCCCCCGGCTTGTACACAATCCTAAAATCATAGGACGCCAGCTCTAGGTGCCATCCTGCCTGGCGCTGGTTCACGCGCTTTGGGCTCTTGTAAAATTTGAGAGCTCAGTGGTCCATTCTGATGGTAAAGGGATGTCTGGCGTAGAGCAAGTGGTGCTGCCATTCCTCCAAGTCTGATACAATCGCTAAGAGCTCATTGTCATACACGGGGTAGTTGGTCTCAGCGGGCAGCATTTTACTGCTAAAGTAGCTTATGGGATGGTCTACCCCATCTTCTCCCTCTTGTAGCAGAACTGCCCCAATTGCAAAGTTGGAGGCGTCAGTATCCACTATGAAAGGGCGGTTGGCTTCAGGATGGGCTAGTACTAGTGCCTTCATGAGGCTCTCCTTGATGGCTTGGAAGGATGTCTACTCCTCTTTTCCCCAATGAAACGGGACCTGCCCTGTCAGGCGAGTTAGGGGTGCCGCCGTCTTGGAAAGGTCTTTTGCAAACCTTCTTAGGAAGTTCACCACGCCCAGGAAACTCCTAACACCCTTTCTATCCTTAAAGGCTGACCAATCCCTTACTGCCTTCAGCTTGTCCGGGCATATGGCTGTTCTCCTATGGAAGACTACGTTCCCTAAGAAGGAGACTGAGTCCTTGTAGAACTCGCATTTAGAAGGCTTCAAGCGGAGGTCCGCCTTGTTGAGGGCTTCCAGCACGCTCAGCACATCTCCTTTGAGTCCTCCTTGGTCCTGGAGAACACAAGAATGTCATCCATATACGCCACACAACATTTTCCAATCAGATTTCCTTTGGGTCTCTATGGTACTCTGGAATACTGGTGGGGCGTTCTTGAGGCCAAAAGGCATCACCTTGTACTCAAAGACTCCTAATAGGCACTTGAAAGCCATATATTGTTGTTGTTTGGCGAATACCAGAACTTGGTTGAATGCGTCAACCAGGTCCATCTTGGTGAAAATCTGGCTACCTGAGATCATCTGAGAGATGTTCTCCATCAGAGGGATGGGGTAGGGGTCAGAATCGGTGATTGCATCTAACCGCCAATAGTTCACACACGGGCGAAGCTCGCCACTTGCTTTTGGGACTAGTAGTATTGGTGACACCACTGATGAATTGGATGGAACAATCATCCCGCGCTCCAGCGTTTCCTTGACATAGACCTCAAGGGCAGCCTTCACCTTAAGGTTCAAAGGGTAGAAGAGACAACTCTTGGGGAACTCCGCATCCTTTTTGAACTTGAAGGTGAAAGGGAAAGGAACGTTTGGGGTGTTAGAGGGAGCTTGGTTCTTCTTGACAGGTGGGCATATGCACGAGATTCGTTGGGTATGTCCGCCTCTGTCTCCAGCCCTACTACTGCGTTCACCCCAGGATTCCCTCCGCCAGTGGTGAAGAAATCTAATGCCAGTGGGGGTTGGTTCTTGGGGTGTAATAAGACCAGGCTCTCCTGCAGTTTGAACTGAGGGGAGTACTTGTGCCACCACTGCATGCCCAGGTTTAGGGGATGAGGCAGATTTTTAATTGCACTGAATAACTCTTGGAAGGTGTGAGGCCCCTGCCGCAGCAGCACCTGGGTCTTGATCTTCCAACTGCTAGCCGTTTTTGAGGTGTCTGCCAGCGTCACGGCTCCCTTCCATTCCATTTACAGCCTCATTTCTTTTGCTAACCCGTGGTCTAGATAGTTATCTTCCGCTCTGGTGTCTACCAGTGCCCAAAGTTGATCCTCCCTTTTTCCCTTTCTTCCCCAGAGCTGTAACGAATAGGGGACAGATATAAGACGAGCTATTTCCTTTATTGATGGTAGCAACGCGCGCAGGAGTAGGGCGGAAGTTGTAGGAGGGACTAGGGTTTCCCTCTCTATGGTTTCCCAAAGTGTTTACCCCATTGGTGGAGCCGGAGGGCGAACCCTGTGAGGACTCCTGCGAGGGGTTGGAGACTGGCTCAGACTAATCTCAGCGGCTGCAGAACTTCCCATGTTGTACTTAGGTATGGGCCTTTGCTTGCGCTAACACTAGTTGGCCCTCCACCTGGGTCGCGACTGAGATCTCCTCATTGAAGGTAGCTCCCAGGCGAGTGGCAGCCAATGCAGTAAGGATGTCTGGGCGGAGGTTCTGACGGAACATTCGTGCTATCTGAGTAGGGGTGACCTTGGCCGCCTTGGCCAAAGGATAGTACACACGGTCGTACTCCATGACTGACATCTTTCCTTGAGTGAGGTTCAGCAGGGCGGACCATGCAGCATTTTGGGAGTCATTCGACATAGCCACTCTCTCAACCAGTTGAAGACATTCCTCCAAGGTGGGAGGGAGCATCGTCTGGGCTTCCAGTAGCTCAGTGAACCAATCCGCTAGGTTTCTGGGCAGGGCGGTTACTATCTGGGCAATCTGAAGTGACACTGGGGCCATTCCTACTGATGCCGTGGTCAGCCGGGCTTTAAGTTTCACACGCGAGAAGGTGGTGTGCAAGGTGCTCAACTCTCCTGGGGTGAGGGCCTGTCGGAACTCAGAGGCGGACTTCTCAGATTGAAAGTAGACGTTGGTATGTCCCTTGGAGGGAAGGAAACGTGCGACTTCTCTTAGGAGAAATAGGAGAGAGAAGATGACTATCAAAAACGTGGTTGGGTGTTCATACTACGCAGGCAGGGCGCGTTCTGATGGCTTGTCCACCATGTCCAGAAATAAAGACATCAAGTTAAATGAGTTTCGTCTAATGTGACGGATGGGGTCTCTGAAAATTGCTACAAAGCAGTAAGGCAAGAGTGCCCAGGTGAGTGCCCACAGGCAGGATAGCCCTGCTGTGGAGATTTCCCTAATCTGACTGTGTGGAAACTACTTTACCACGAAAGTTTGGGCTACAGTCAAGACAATGTTGGCGCTCAGAAGGAGGGCATGACCCCCCAAGAGGGCGTACAAGGACTGGATGGCCTTGTCAAAGTCTGAGCTGCTGTCCATGTGGGGTTTCCGGGTTTTATCTTAATAAACTAATTTGCAAATGCAAAAACTTGATTTCTAATTTATTAAGTTTTTATTGAATTTATAGAAGACAAAACTGCTTTACACAGTTTCGCCTGCTCAGATTTATACTGAGCTTAGTGGGGAAGAGTGGGTCCTGTTCCCTGCGGAGTCCACGGGCATCTTCCCTGCTGCGGGCCCTATTTGAGAATCTAGACCCTCAATTATGGCATTGAGGCCCGTTCTCCAACTTGGGCTGGGTACCCTCAGGGTTGCAGAAACTTTTCTGCATTTATTATTCAGCTTCGATTTACTCACAAAGCCTAGGCCATTCTCTTCACCCATATTCCTCGATATTGGTTCATTGCCTCTTTTGGGAATATTTCATTTGGCGACATCTGGCTGGCCAGAGCGCCATTTTGCAAGGATTTTCATCATTGTCAATACTACCATGAATGACAGGTTTGGCCACACCTGATTGGCCAGAAATTCATGTCTAAGGGTCTGATCCCTCATCGCCACATTTAGTAATATTGGATTTGGCAGCATCTGGTTGGCCAGAGCGCCATTTTCGAGGCTTCCCTTCCCCATCAGCCTTTCAATTTGTTTTTAATTCTGATTTTGAGGCATCTGATTTGTCAGATTGCCATTTACAAAAATTGGTGTGGTTGAGCCCCTCTCCCCTGGCCTCAACTATCGCCCTAGGGAATAATAGGGCAATGTGATGGTCAGGCAACGCCTTGACCGTTACACCTACTAGTGTAGCAGATAAGTTCTCAAAAACAAGGTCCTGAAGTCAGTTAAATTCATTGAAAATACTTTGCATAGTGACTTCAAGGGGTTTTGAAGTGAAGCTTGGTCAAGCATACCAGCATTTTAGAAGGCAGCTGGGGATTTCTCTCATAAAAATGCTTGGAAGGGCGAAATCTTAATTATCTTTAATAGCTTATTCTATAGGTCAGATGTTAACCATTCGGCAGTATCTCAGAGATACGCCAAAGGGGTTTTGCGCAGGGTTCAGCCCATTGATCAATTGGACTATTGATATGACGATCATCATCCTCAAACAAGGTATAAACTTTAATAGATATTGAGCTATTGCTACAACGACACTCTTTTGTTTATCTTAATAAAATACAGCAGTCCTTCACTGTTCCTCTACTCTAAACTATTAACAACATTCTTCTTAATCTAATTCTCTCGCTGATATCTCAGTGATTTTGGTTGATACCAATCACTTCACTTATTAATTCATTCCACTGTATCTCATTGGTTCTGGCAGAGGTTACTATATATTAAATTCACAGTGCCTAATTCAAGGCGATTCCTAATTATTTGTCCTGCAACGACATCTCCTGATTGCCTCATTTGGAAGCAATTAAATACCATAAATATAACCCAATATTGGCTCATCATAAGGCGCTAAAAATTGAAACTCATACTTAGACTCAACAGATTCTACCCAACTCCACCATAACGACTTAGGGCTTATCATCCAGTCATATCAGAATCATGACATTACTTTCCTTTGGCTGAACAATAAGACTCCTATTGCTTAAACACATGGAGACTTTTTGTGCACTCATTTGATGAACTGACAGATCACGGGGTCCTTGATAGTATATGCAATCATACCTGTCATCTCAATAACTTCAAACGGGACAATCCAGATACTGGCCAACTAGTGTTTCTGCACAAAGCCATGTTGATCATGGATTAAACCCATCTTCCTATCTTTAAACTGGGGTAACCTGGTACGCCATACCTGATTAGTAGCTTGAGTCTAAATCTTCTTGACTAAACAGAATGAGTATGCTTTAGTTTGCGATTAGATTAATGTGTTAGCTAAGGCCATCAAATAACGTTGGGGATCTATTACGCCATTATCTTCTACACAGGTGTATATCAGCGCCGGAAGAGCAGGGTTTCATCATACAGTAATTGGAAGGGGCTCTTCACCGTGGCGGAATGGTAACTAATATTATAGGCAAAGATGGTTGTGGACAGAAGGGAACTCCAGTCTGAGGGTCTATCCGCTACTAATTTATGGAGTTTATTCAATAAAGTCCCATTGACCTGCTCAACCATTCCATTGGACTCGGGATGGTATTGGGTTTTCAGAACCTCACAGATGGCCATCTCTCATTAAGCTTTGGTAGGATGTGGGAATAGAGTGTTAGTTCCATTTTCAGGAAGAAGGAACTTAGGGCAGCCATGCCGCTGGATAATGCATCCCATTATAAACTTGGCCACAGTGACCGCCCCCAAATCTCGTATCACCCTTGCTTCAACCCACCTGATTAAGTGGTCAATTTCCACCAAAAAGTGCTTGGACTAGTTAAGCTCCCGTTGGCATTGGGCCAACGACATCCATGAAAACGTATGCCAAGCAAAGTGAGGCTTCACTAACTGGTATGAGGTCTTCTGGCAGAACAGCTTTTCCACTTGGCACTGGTGGCAGGAGTGATGGTATCAAGCACATTATATTTCATGCTTTCCCAGTAATACAGAGGCTGTAACAGTCCCATTAGCTTGCACTCGCCACCAAACTGATGGCCCTATGTGCGCTCATGATATTATTAGGCTGTGCTGAGGGTCGCGGAAAGCTCACTGTCAAATTGCCAATCTGCTTATACAACTCACCATTTTGCTGGAAGGGATTAGCTTGCATTTAAATCAACGCCTTTAAGAATTGTGGCAGCTCATCATCATACTTACCACTAAGCATCTTATCATATATGATGTCGCTTAGATCTGCCATCATGGCAATTGTTGGTAATCCTTAACAAGCAGTCTGAATTCTGGTCTTTGGCTCCCAGTCGGTGAAGAATCTCGAAATTGTAAGCCTGCAGTTTGAGGGCCCATCGGGCTAAGTGCTCTTCAGGCTCCTTGAGATTCTGCAACCAACGTAATGAAGCATGATATGGTACAACTTTAAACCTTATGCAATTCAAATATACTCTGAATTGCTTATAAGTGTAGATCACTGCTAAGCACTCCTGCTCAGTCATGATATTGCTAGGTTCAAAGCAATTAAGGCTTTGACTGCACTTTGCTACTGGGTGCTCATCTCTTTAGTCTTCTCTTTTTCTAAAGAACTGCCCCAACAGTGGAAAGGGACGCATCTGTCTGTATGATGAACTCTATATCAAAGTTTATGTATTGTAGCAAGGGCGCACTGAACAGCACCGTTTGTAGTGAGTCAAAAGAGCATTGTTGGATTTACATCCATTTAAATGCGGTGTCCTTTTTTATAACTCAAACAGAGGACCTCCAAAACAACTAAAGTTGGGTATAAACCGGCGGTAATAGCTGACCATCTCCAAAAATACTTGTACATCATGTTTGCTGCTTGATGTAATCATTTTTTTCGGATAGCCTCCACCTTGGCTGGTTGAGGCTTCAGCCCAGTCGCATCTACTACAAACCCTATTTATTCTAACTTTTTTTAGAAGAAGTGACATTTTTGAGGCTTTTTCTTGATATTGGCCTTTACAAGACAGCGGAAGACCTCCTCCAGGTGGGTAAGATGCTCAGAGAATGTATCTGAAAAAAATTAATACTGTTGAAGTACACAAGGAGTATGAAAGCTCCAGGTCACTAAGAATGGTAATCATGGCCTGTTGGAACGTAGCTGGGGCATTACACAACCCTTGTGGCATATGGGTTGGTTGAAAAAGCCCTTTGGATGTGATGACGGCACATTTTTTGTTCAACCTTGGGTAACTCGATCTGCCAATAGCCTGATATCAAATCCATTGCAGAGAAGTACTGAGCTCCACCTAATTAATCCAGCATATTATCAATCTGCGGCAAGGGATATGAGTCTTTTTTGGTGATGCTATTGATCTTCTGGTAGCATATTACCAACCGTTTGGTACCTTCCTTATTTTTTACAATCTGAATGGGCAAGGCCCATGGACTCTTCAAAGGTTTAATCCCTTGATCCATTAACTTTTTGATCTCCAATGTCACTACTTTTCTAACTGCCCTTGATTGACGTCAGTCATGAAATGATGAAGGAAAGATCCCCAGTGTCAAACTAATGGACCACCCCCCCACGTGGATCCTAAATCATAGTTCTCAATAATAAAAATATCTTTTTATTTTATAAATTAAGCTATTGTTTGATCCTTCTGTGCTTCTGATAGTCCCATTAAATCATTTGCGGTACCACATTCAGTATGGTAGACTGTGGCTCAACAGGTAGACCAAATTCATCCAGCAATCCAAACTCGTGAACTTGAAGGACCTCTTCAAAAGGAATCACATTTAAATACGCCACTATTTGATGTTGACGGATTCAAAATGGTTCCATCTGTAGGTTTACTAAAAAGACCTTGATCTCCCCATGCCTTGGGAGTATAATGCCTGGATCCATGTGGGGCTCCAGGCTCAATTGTGAACTTGGCAATGACCTCCTCATATAGCCCAGCTCGCACTTCCACCTCTAATTCAGTGTTTATAATTACTTTCTGTCTGGATGGGATGGATATATGACTGGCAGCTCTGTGAGGTAGCCCATGAACTTCATTTATTTTCTGGGGAAGGGCTCAAGTCTTACTCTTCTCTTTGATGGTAACAAACTGGAATCACCCCATTGCTGTATGCAAGGTTAATATCCCATGTGAGCTGGATCCTTCAGCACTCCGCTGGAGGTAAAGTAAATTGGGATCCGCTGCCCCAAAAGTTTGAACGTCTCCTCTGTAATTTCAACAACAGCATCAAAGTGTCACATAAAAGCAGTTCTAATTAACAGACTGTAATTATCATTTGGCAACACTATCATCGTGGCTATCACAACAGTTGACCCAAACCGCAAGGTAGAGCGCTGTACTCTCCCTCAAAGACCGTGCTATCCACTCCAGTTGTCCCATATATCATCCGGTGTTCTACATCAGGCTTTATTTTTAACTTCATTACCACTAAGTAGAAACTATGTTGACTGGGCGCCTATATCTATGATAGCGCGACATGTTTTTGCTACAGAAATGTCACAGTAGGTAAATTCAGAATAGGAATAATATTGATTCTCTAATATGTAAACATTTAATGGGGTTTCATTTTACAAGAAAGCTCATAATCCCCTCACCAATCTTGGAGTATTCTTTGGTAATATTATCAACTGGAAGGGCGATGTTACACCTTTCAGGGTAGGGCCATCTTCAAATGGGTCCATTTTGTCTGAGGAAGCTTGATTGAACATTTAGCAGGTGTACATTTTTGGTTGCTCCTGAGGTCCTTCTTCCTCTGCGGCCTAGGCTTGTGCCCAGTTCAATACATTCACTCCTTTAACTGGTTGCTGGTATAAAATACTGTCATCATATTGAGGACTTCTGCTGGATATACTACAATTGTTTAGGTGGGACGTCTGGGTTGGGTTAGTGGAGGTAGATGGTACCATATCTACTACGCTCCATCTTTTCCATGTTAGTATTGGACCTTCTGTACATAGTGGACAAGAAAGTTGGGGCAACTTTTGGCATGGTGACCAGAGTGACCACATTCGAAATAATACACCCTGTAGGGTCCGTAGCCTTGGTTTTCATAAGATGGGCCATGCAGATAATTTGACTGCTGACAATTGGCGAAATTAGGTTCAGGTTAGTAGTCGGCCTATTGGCAGTCAGCGTAATTAGACTCAGGTCAGTAGTTGGACTGTTGACAATTATCATAGGCAAGTTCAGGGCAAAAGTTGGACTGCTGGGGGTAGCTCAGCTGAGGTTGAGACGCATAGTTCAAAAAAGCTGAGGATTACTAGGCAGAATATGTACAGGATAGTTAAATTCATCCAAATAAGAAGGTCTGACAGTGATGGTGGTATGTTTCTGCTCAGCATTGGGTGGGGGAAAGATAGCGGATAAGCGGCGCAGAAACTGAACAACCTTGAGTAAGGAAGCATAGTCATTCAAAATCGTATTCATTACATTGTAAAGCTCTTGGTATGGCTTCACTGTAGAGATCATTGGAATGCACATATCAGCTTCAGCTAGAACGCCTGCTCCTTTTAACACATACACTTCCACTGTAAATTGATCAGCAAACGTAGTGAGGTCTCATTACGTTGGAACCCAATGGTCAAGAACCCAGATTTTTGCTGAAACATATTTGCAGTACCACCAAAAAACCACAGCATGATATCCTTCATTTTGTGGTAAGAAATAGAAAGCTTGGAATGTAGCGGGTTATTTAGTTTGCACTTCTAACATAAAGGAGGATATTAGCAATTTATCCTTCTGCCAATCAAAGGCTCCTTTCATCATTAATTCAAATCATTTGAAAAAACCATAAATGTTTTCATTCCAGTCAAACGGTGGTAGATTGTCAATTCAGACCTCCTCCTCCCAATTATAACTGTGAGCCTTAGAAAAGTACTGCGGATTTAGACATGGCCCATAACTGGTATCTTAAAGAGGGGCTAACTTTGTAGGCCCAGCTGCTCTTGGGGTAGTGTAGGGTCCTTCAGCGAAAAACTGTCATTACCTGGGGTGTTTTGTTGAGTCAAAACATAATCATCCTCAGAACAGCCATCCCAATTCAAGCAGTTCCCGCTGCATGCAAATTCAGAGAAAAGCTCTTCAGTGGGGTTCTAGTCTCATATTCGCTGTAAAAAGATCTTACAAGCGCCCCCAAGTTCTTCCGCTTCCCTATGGGACAAGGTGGGTAAATGTTAGGTGTTAACTTATGCTCCGTGAAGTGTAAACGTTAAGTAGCATCATTTAGACAATTGGTGAGCTGCCTGTTCTGCTGTCCAAGTATTATAAGCTGACTAGCCACATTTTCAAGTTGATTCATTACTTCGTTGCGCTCCAGAAGGAGCTCCTCTTGTTGTATAAGCACAGCGTCAACAATAATTTTGAATTCTGCAGTTTTAGCCAGCACAGCCATTTAGGACGATTCTCCTTTGGTGAAGACCATGACCACAGATTGAAGATTTTTGGTTTTATGGTGGTTGTCCAATGTACTCCTTGTAGTGAACACCACTGTTTTAAATTTGGCAGAATTGTTGAGATATACCGTAAGGTTTTTGTGCAGGTTTAGGCCCATTGAGCAATGGTCGGATGATATGAAGATCATTAGCCTGAAAAAAATGTAAAAAATTGTGATAATTTATAAAGAAATCGCTTCAGCCACACCACTTTATTTATAATACAGCAGTTTACTTCTTCTCCGCTCACTCTTCCTATTAACAATCCTTTCCCTTCAATCGCCACATCACACTTTTATATCAGTGACTTCAGATGATACCACTCCCTTAGCTTATCTATTAAGTTTCAACCAATTTCTCATTGGTTCCGGCAAGGTATGGTATTCTTAAATTCCCTATCACCTTAGCTTTAGGAGATTTTCAATATTTGTCAAATGTCAACATTACCTTGGCACCTTACTTGGAAGTGATCCAGTTACTACCCCTTCCGACCAATATTGCCTCATCCAAAGGCGCTTGAAAAATTCTATCCATAATCATGGTTGGCGGATTATAGCCAATCCTCCATGGCTATTTTGGGCTTATCGTCCATTTATATCAAAATCTTGACAGAAACCACAAATTTGCAGCATGCGGTCAGCACCATAATTCACTAAACCTTCCAAGCTTTTGTTGTGTAGGCGCTCAGAGGAAAGATGGTAGAGCTAACCTGAGAACTGAATCACTACTGTGGCTTAGTTTGGGAGCCACTACAAATATTTTCTAATTTTTATTCAGGATAAATGACTGGAGATGATTCACTTGAGGGTGGGATAGGCAATTGAATGGTAATTTTTAAATCAGGTTGCAAATGGAGTTATTTTATGCTATTCACACAACCTTGGCATTGCACCTTGCTGTGAGTTGCTGTTAGTGGAGACATTGGTTGCCTCAGATGGATGGCTTTTCATAAACGTGTTCGTTGCACAATGTTAATTTTTTACATGTGAAATGGCCCAAAAAGCTGCTCTTGCACGCTGTTTCAGTGGAATGGCATCATTAAACAGCCAGTAGCTAAAGTTTTTGTTTAGACTAAAGTGAAAGTTATCGATGGCCCTAACTGGGTCAGACCCTTGTGGGCTTGCAGTGGCGGCAACCCAGTTACTATGGATCACCCATAACGCTAAAATGAAAATTATCTTATCATGATCAAGATCTCAATACCTTGACCCAGCCTGAAAGAACCAGTCCTTGGCTATGTGGTTGGGATTTGTGAATTGTAGCTGTGCTAAGTGCACCTCTTCTTCCCAGACTCTTACCACTGTTTTACATGAAACATACCTGTGGTGCAGCAAATTTTCTTCGTTGCACACTAGGCACTACCTGTGCGTGGCTTTTGAGCGCTCCTATGTCTAAGGAATGCGTTTAGCAACTCTCCAATGCAGGGTTAAAAATTTAGGGTGGAGTTGAGGCTCACTTGATATTCTTCAAGTGGTATTATGAAGCTTGGGAGGATAAATTATTCCCCAGAAATCTAGCGCTGGGAATGGTTGTATGCTTGGGCCCTTGGAATTCACATTGGCTCGTGTTTCTGGGTGCTGATCAAGTTTCAGAGTTTTCATTTTCACCCACGGCGCATTTTTTGAGGTTTGAGTTCAATTCAGGGTACAATTTTTAATATTTTAAAATAATGGAGCATCTCCTTGACCTCTGGCGTCGTGTCCCATGGCCCCACTAACCCTGGGCGTGAACCTAGGTAATTGAATAGGGTGGTTAAGGATTCTGGGTTCCTGAAGGCTAGGTTTCTGACTATTTGGGTCCTTGCTGCAGATGCTCATGGAGGCAGACTCCCTTCTTGTGAGGTCGCAGCACTGATTCAATTCATGAATATGTTTGCAGAATTGCGTTCAGGGTCTAATAACCCCATCCCGCCTTCAGAAGTTGGCACCCTTAGTGTGGTGATCCTGTCTGGGGCATGAGCCCCAGAAGCAAGTTTGTAGAATTGATATGATTTTTAGAAAAATATTTGCTAATGGTAATAGCATGTGCAGGGTACAAATTTTTTTAAGAAGAGCATAGTATTGGCAGCGAAAATTTTTCAGCCATACATGTTTTTCTGAACTTTCACCTTGCCACTGTCCTTTGTATATCCTGAAGTAGCTTCTCTTTTACCTCTTGAGTTTCTATACCCACACTTGTGATGGGGATCCCTAGGTGTCTGTTGGGGTCCTTTGAGCAAAGCGTCTGAAAGAGTGGTGGGATAAAGCTGAACTTTTCACAATTCTTCACTTCTCTTGTATTTGAGTTTTCTTTTTGTCTTCATGTTTCTAAGGCTTAAGCTCTTAGCATTTGATAGCGCCAAAACTTGTGATTTAGTTTTTTTGAGTATGGCTTGGGAGGCTTTTTCATATATGCTGATTACCTCCTCTACTTTTTGTAATCTGCCTTGGAGGAGAATCCTACCACACAGTCATCTGCGAAGGCCAAAACCTTAAGTGGGTTTTGCCCTTTGCACTCAATAACAACTAACTGTTTATCAATCACCCGTAGGAGGGGGTCAATTGTGAGGTTGTACAGGATAGAACTAAGTGGGTCCCCTTGACAGAGGCCTCTTTCTGGTGTGACAGGAGGTGAAGTGAATGTAAACTTATAACTGAGAATGTGGATGACAGCTGATGGTTCTCTATCCATGATATAAAGGGTTTGGGGAAGCCCTGTTTGTAAAGTATTGCTGGCAAGTATTCCCAGACTACTCTGTCATATGCTTTAGCTTGGGCTAGAAAGCAGAGCATGCCCTTGGATGCTCCTCAAAGTGTGTTTGTTACTTGATGGAAGGTGATAAAAATGCTCTTATCTGGAGTGAAACCATGCTGTTGTGGGGCAATGAACTCCTTGGCTTTTTCTGAGAAACACTTATCATTATCTTTCCCATTATCTTCATATCAGCGTTGATTAGAGATATTGGGCGTCAGTTGTTCAGGTCAATACAGTCCCCTTTTTGGAGCACTATGGTATAGGCTTCTGAGCCTCCTGGGATCACCCTCCCCTCATGCAGACTTGAGTTATAGAGAGATAGCATGGGCTTCTTTTTTACTTCATGGTGTGCTTTATAGTACTCATATGGGATGACTTTTGGTCCTGATGACTTGTTGGTAGGGAGCTTCCATAGAACCTGTGCTAGCTCATCCTCCGTTATTGGGTCACCAATGCTGGCTTTTGCTTGACGTGGTTGTGGACAGCATTGATGATGTAGTACTTAGCAGCTTCCTCTGTTGGGGCTGCCTTATACAGTTCTGAGTAGTAGGAGTGGGTGATGGTTGATATCTCTTCTGGGTTGCTAGTGGTTTGGCCTTCCATGTTTGGATTTTGGGGAGACTGGCATTTTTTGACCTCATTTTGTAAGTCTGATAGAAAAACTTGGACGGTCAATCCCTCTGAACAGCCCTTCTGGCATCTTCTTGGAGGGTCTCCATGTGCATTTGGAGTTGCTATATGTTCCTTGACAATTAGTGTCTGTTTCACCCAATCTCTAGCCCACTATGGTGAGTAGCCGCTAAGGGGTGAGTATCTTTTCAGATGGTTTAATGTTCTCTAATCTTTGGAAAGTTCTGCTATTTCCTTCTTTGTGTGACGAGAGGCTGCGTGAGTTGGGATGGATAGAATTTCCTTCTTTAACCTCTGCCACCTGCTTCAATAAGGTTTCAGAGTCACTTCATTTGGCTATTTCATCTACATGTCTTTTTGTCTGATCTTCTACTTGAACCAGATTCACATTCTTCGGCAGCATCCTTTCCCAGCATTGATTCTTGGGCGGTCCTATCTTTGATTGGTTACTAATTTTCACCATTCTATGGCCTGATAGATGTAGGTCAATTGTTGCGAAATTTTCAGTTTATAGTTCCAATGACACGATTATGAGTCCCAATCCAGTATAGTGGAGCTGATTGGTTGATTACCTACAATATTTGG
The DNA here is from genome assembly GCA_022478985.1 of Massospora cicadina. Lineage (NCBI taxonomy): Eukaryota > Fungi > Entomophthoromycota > Entomophthoromycetes > Entomophthorales > Entomophthoraceae > Massospora > Massospora cicadina. The sequence goes on from JAKSZP010017304.1 coordinate 16,858, forward strand.
CCGCTTCAGATTTAAGAAAATATGATTCTAAGTTTGGTTTGTCATCTAGAAGGCCTTTTGTTGTCATTAATTGCTGTAATCTGTTCGATCCTATTTGCGGGTTTGTAACATTTAGCCATATGTCACAAGTTACGTCCAGCCAGAAATCAAAGTCCCCCTATGTAAAGCGTTCCTTCTGGAAGATCCTAGTCAATTAGGTTGCTCAGAAACTCTTCCCTTTTGTCCGCTTTAACAGGGGCATATACTGAAGCAACTTGATATGATTGATTCCCCCATTTATAGGCCATAACTAGAACCATTCCTTTTCAAATGATAGTAGTAGCGGTGATTGTTATGGCAGCTGATGCTTTTAATACAAATCCACAAAAGCTGGCCCAGAATATTTTTGAAAGGAGAAAGAGCCTAGACCAGACTTCCTTCTTTCCAGTGGTACACTTGCTCATCTAAAAGCAAGAGCGTCCACTGGTAGATTTAGCAGGAGCCTTCATTGCTTATCAAGGAACTTATTGGATGAGAGTCCTGCTATGTTGAGAGTCTCAATTGTTAGCTAGCCTAGCACGCCTGCTATGACTGCAAAGGGCCAGATTGACCCTCTGCAGATGAGGTAGCTTGCTTGCATATAGACCTAGTCATAAGACCCTTGTAAATGGTTTAGGCTGGTGGTGTGCTTGATTGCCATTCTGGTGGCCCAGAGTTCTGATTTAAGTTCTCCATACAGTGAGCACTGTTGTCCTCCATCCCGTTGAGGGTTGAGAAACTGTTGGCTTGTGGAAAGGGTTTGTTGACTGGTACTTTAATGGGTTAGGCTCTAGTATGTACAGTTAGAAATATGCGTTATCCATTACTGATTCAAATGCCACTGACCATTATCTTGCGGCTGCTGGGCTGTCTTAGGGGCGTTCATACTAGAGAGGTGCTCTTGTTGCTCAATGTTGCTCTTGGCCGCATCCTTCAGAGCTGCTGCCTCCTTCTCCTTCTCCTCCTTCTTCTTCTTGGCCTTCTTCGCCGCCTTTCTGGTTATCTTCTCTTCTTTACATTGCTCTGGGAGACTGGTGGACCACCTCATAGTTAGCCTGTGATCCCCAAAGGCGGGCTATTAATGCGTCCCCCTGATCTATATCCTTCAGATTTTCTTCACACTCAATAAACTTTCTTCCCTCCCATGTCGCTGTACAAGTATTGTTTTTATGCACTAATTTGGTGCAGCTTGTGCATAAGGGTGGGCTTTTTTCTCGGCGGACTGAGAAATGGCAATACTGATTCCCCTTTGGCCTAAGATGTAAGCTTTGCGTGGTATTGCATTGATGTCACCATTAGCATCCATGATCGGGTGTATCATTATTACAGACTTGTCTGTAGCCAGGTGGGGCTAGAGTTGGTTTTTCTCCATTTTAAAATAAACTAGTTCACCATATGCGCACAGGCTTCTTGTTAGCGCTGCATCCAGGTAGTTCCGCTTTTCAGTGGTTGGGAGTCCTTCTAGTACTAAAAACAAGTTTTCATCATCCCAAAAATGGGTGCGTCTGATTGGGATATTGGCTGTAATTTGTTCAGGCTCCTTGACTACTCTCAGCTTAATGTAGGTGACTATAAATGGGCAGCTATGGCTGCAACCGCGGCCTCAGAAGTGGTAAAGCCAAGGTCTAAGGTTCCCATTGTGAGTTTTTCAGTCAAGCTTACAGTTTCAGGGAAGCGTCCTGGGATAGCCTAATATACTGCTTCATAACATATAGGTTCATCAACGCCAAAGTTAATGCGCACACTAAATTAACGTGAGGACTTTGGAAATGCATGGATGATGTTGCCATTTTGGCAAAAATCTTGGACCATCTTGAGATAGTCACTGTTTGGGACATATGTTCCCTTTTTTGCACTACGGTTAAAGTTTAGCAGCTGGGCCTTCTGGGCCATGCCTTCCCCTTCATCGCTACTGTATAGTTGTGTGAACTCAATGGATTAAGTCACTTTGTCTTCCCTTGATTGTACGGCACAATTAAGACAAGTTGTGAAAGAATGAATTAATTTAATCACCTTTAAACAAAAGTGATGCTTATGGGAAAGAAAAGCTAGAGCTGCTACAAATAGTGGTAGTTATTTTTATAAATTAAAGGCAGCTTAGATGCTGCCATCACATGGGATTCAAGTGCAAAGCCTAGGTCGAAATACCACTTAAAGGTGCAGAAATCAATAGATCTGGAAGGTTTATAAACCACCATGGCATCTGAATGATGGTCACATTAGTGTAAGTCAAGAGATTCTCATACTTGACCTGAAGTCCAAAATGCAGGATGTTCTGAGGGAGCACTAGGGGGCTGTGAAGAACCGCCTGGGAGCTTTCAGGATGTTGGTCTAAATTTTAAGGTTGGACATGACGCCCAGTAGCATCATGTGAGCTAGCAAAGCAAAGCCCATGCGCACTTTGGCAGTGGCCATAAACGCCTAAAACGGAGCATTATACACCACACCAGAGCACAGGCTTTAATTGCTTCAACATAATATTGTAACAGCTTGGATTTAAAAGCTTTTTTTGTAGATCTTAAATTTTAAATTTAGCATTAATTAAATTTATTGAAGCAAAAAATGTATCTTTACAAAAGCCCTTTTATAAACTTCAACGTTTTTTTTTTAGTACTAGATGGTCCCAACCCAAGGGGGCCCTATAAACTTCAACGTTTTTGGTTGAAATCCACTGGTAGTTTTCACAGGATGGTTCCCACTGATGCAATGGAAAAATATATGAAGATTGTTGTCCCTGAGCAATTAAAATAAAATATAAAATAAATCCAAAGGATCCAGCGCACACTAGCTTTTATTATAGAATGGCAGAGTCCAATACCCTCATTCTCTCAACTAAAGCATAAAATCCACCACATGTTGTTAATCCATAAAAACTCCCTTCTCTCTATTTCTTTTATCCTTTTAATCATCTGTACAGCCATTCTTTGGACCATCTGCACAGCTACTAAGCTTCTCCAAATCCAATAGCTCTTATATCTTTATTGAGATTCTTTGCCAAACTCCATATTTTGGCTAAAGTTGAATTGCTTTATGTCGACCTATATCAAATCATAGTAAATATTAAGTACCTACCTCATTCTTGATGGATAACTGATGATCCTCCATCCCTAAATTAGGCTTATCATTAATCATATAAATTTTCTACCAGAACTTTATTACTTCAGAAGCATGTTGACATCAAACAGACCATGTATAAGGAACATTTTCTCATCAGTGAGTGGAGGGGTACAGCCAGTTGAGCTGAAGCTTGGGAGAGCTTTTTAGGATATTGCAAACTAAGGAAGCTTCAAAGCTGTTTTTTAGTGGTAGAGGTTGTCCAAGACTGGAAAGTCTCCAACATACTTAAAGAAACAACATATCAATCTAAGAGCTAGGTTCCCAGAAAAAAATAATTTTTCTAACTTGCACTTGAAAAATTATGAAGAGATCTACTTGTGGATGGCAGCCATAACTGCCACCAAACCCTTAGAATGTTGTTTATGAGTTTTAGAATTGGATTAGTATGTGACAATATAGATGATCACATATAAATCAAAACGCTGAGGACACTTTTGATTAGGAATTGCTAAAAATTAATTAGATGGATTCACCCTAATAATATCAATATTAGGGGTCAATTAGTAGGTAGCGTGATTCCCAGCTAAATTCCTTTTTTTAATATTATTCTAATGTTATATTTTCAATTGGTGCTCCCCATTTGGGTGGGTTGAGCCCTTTTGATGTATTGGGTATGATCCCCAATAGTAATGTTATCTGAAGGTTGATAGCAGCGACTAATGCCAAGGATGTCAACCAATTAATTACTAATCGTTCAGGTTTGGCAGAATCCTAGTTTGATGCCAACTTTCAATTGTGAACCAGAGTGGGATCTTTTGTTGTAAAGCTGAGATTTGTGATATTGAACGTCTGATGATGATTCTGCTGCCCTAAATCTGAATACTAGCAGATAATGCCAATAGTGCTTGATTATGTTTATAATAGAAATTTACATAAAAAAACCAGCAAATCGTACCAAGGATGGGTCAAAATAAAATTCAGTTTTTAGGATAAACGGATTGGTAGATAATTGGTACCTCAGACAACTGATGATTGGATGAGGTTCCATTTTGGATGACCAATGGTTTTTGATAGGCGCAGTAACAAAAAAGCTTTAGTCGTCATTCTCTCTTCATAAAGTTCTCTTCTTTGGCCATCTTTTTCTAGTTGTTAGTAGTTAGTCTGCTCAATTAGGGATAGATGGGACTGGAGATCACCAAGGCAGGTGCAGGGTGACGCGCCTGGAGTGGCTGACGCTTTCAGCTCCCATACATCAGCCCTACAAGAAACCCCCAATGTGAACCTGGACAACCAGCAACCAAAGATGAGGGGCTTATGGTCATCAGCCAAGAGCTTGGTGCAGCGTTGGAGTGCCATAGCGCCCAGGATGGGGGATGGACTTGTCAGAGCACATTTGAGAGGGGCTGGCGATTGGTCATGAGGGAGAAAGAGCAAGGGATCAGGCGCCCAGGAAGGGGGCTGAGGACCACTGGTGCACTCCCAAGAGATGCTAATATTCTAAGGCGAAGTTGTTGGTCTGCTGGGTTGGTGGGTTGAACGTGGACTTTTAGGAGGTTGGGTCGCCTATAAAGCAAAACAGCAAAGGCCAAGCAGTCTCCGTACTGTTTAGCTTGACAAACTAGAGGATCCCATTATTGCCAAAAAGCGTTTCTAACAGTTGTGCTCACTACAGGGGGTTCTGCTGGTAGGTGGCAGTGTAGTTGTCAGGTGGATGAGGAGGTGGCGGGGATGAGCCGCTGTTTCATCTGGGGAGAGAAAGAGAACATTGGTGTGACCTCAAACTGGAGGTTAAGCTTCAGTGATTGTTGGTGGTGGGGTGAGGGAAGCCCTTGATGCCTGCCCCACATACTGAGGCCGGAAATTAGAAGGAATACCATCTGGTTAAGTGTGCTAAAATGTCGAGTTTTAAACAAGATAGATTTCTTCAATAATATTAATATTTGGGATGAAATATGCTCTGGAAGTTTTGAATTACACTTCCAATGGGGAAGGTTTAATCTCGAAGTTACACTGGGCGGATTCTCCAAAAAGGCGATAAGTTTAAATGAAAATACAGGGTATAATTCAACCTAATCTTTATTTTCAAAAAGAGGGAAATTTCTAGGCTTTTTTACAGTTCATAATCTATCAAAGTGAATTAATCTCTGCGTGATCAAATCTTCAATCAATTGATCAGGATCAGATTGATCGCTAACCTTGATAGAAAGTGATATTACTCACTCCTTCCAATGATGTCAGGGGAATTGATGAAGTAATTTTTGAGATATGTGATTTTGGAGAAATCCTGACATGCCAATCCTGGTGGAATGGTTTATTGACTGGATTTTGTTTTTATTAATGTGATTGCTTGGTAGTTGCTCCCCAAATTAGATTAATACAAATCAGCATTCCACCAAGTTATGGAGTTAGAATCAAGAAAGGCCAATTGATGCCACAAATTAGTATCTGGATAACCGGTGACTAGTGTCCAATAATGATCAAATTTTATTCATTAAGGTATTCTGGTGGAAGCCAAATATTTTGATTTTGAGGGGGCCAGGATGTTTCCAGTGCCTAATATTAGTAATTGACTACTGTCTGAGAGAGGCGATTCCCCAAATGATCAAATAGGAGAGTCAAAATGTGTTGTTGGCAAGAATCTGATAAACCACGAGTTACCAAGTGCTAAAGATGTTTCTGGTGTATACTTACTAATTCAATTACAGTTTGATATTAATTTATAATACACAGTGCATTCAAAAAGTTCTGGGACTAACGTTTTAAAGACACAACTTTACAAATAAATAAACTTTCTTTTATCATAATTTAACATACAACCTTTCCCTCTCTATACATATCTATATTGCTAAAACAATTGTAAAAAGGTATGCACTAGTTCCTATTTTGTATAACCATGTTTAAACCAGCTGTCACATTCTTCTGAATTTTCTCTACTTTATCAAAAGGATGAACCTTCAGTGCCACCTTCAGATTAGAGAACAGAAAGAAGTCATACAGAGCCAAATCTGGTGAATAGGGTGGATAATTATAATTTGAAGGTTCATCCTTTTAATAAAGTAGAGACAATTCAGAAGAATGTGACAGCTGGTTTAAACATGGTTATACAAAACAGGAACTATGTGCATACCTTTTATCAATTGTTTTAGCAATATAAATATGTATAGAGAGGGAAAGATTGTATGTTAAATTATGATAAAAGAAAGTTTATTTATTTGTAAAGTTGTGTCTTTAAAACGTTAGTCCCAGAACTTTTTGATGCACTGTGTATATAAATATACAGCTCAGGGGGTGGAAGGCAAGTTGGTAGGGCATATAGCTACCAACCTGAAGGTTGTGGGTTCAATTCCCGCCCTTCACACAACGATCAGGTTTCCAGCTGAAGGAAGCTATTAGTGGTTAGTAGGTATAATAACACGAAAACCTTACCCATGATGTAACTAGAAAAATCCGAGTCCCAATCTGGAGGTGAAAAAAACTTTCTACGACAGAGTTAACCCTGCTCTGGTTTCATGTCAATACTTTCTTTCTCTATTTTAGTAATGTCCATCCCCTGGTCAGCTTGCCTCAAATAAATATATACAGCTCACCAGAAAGTGAATGATGAGGATGAGCTGAACTAATATTTGGACATTGGGGAGGATGATGCAAAAGGGTCACTACCAGGAAAGTAAGAAGCATGGTCATAGGAAGAGAGAGAAGTTGGATGGAAGATCCAGCAATTAGCCAATAGGTCAGCCATGGGCGCAGTAACCCTTTGTAAATATAAATACTTAGTGCTTCACTTTAAAATATCTTTCTTTGCCTAGTCTACCTTTTGATTTAGGTTTATTTATATTCTTGTTGTTGGGTTTTAGGGTGGGGGATCCCTGAATGTCATGGGTGACACGCCAAGGGGTCAACTGGCGCTGCTGGACCCATCACCTAACTCAAAATAGCAAGGGTAAGCAAATCTTCATACTGATTGGCCTGCCAACCAGCAGAGCCCACTGTCACCAGAAAAGCGATTTTATGACATTGATGCTCACTACAGTAGACTTTATTGGTGGGCTGCTTGAGTAGTTGGAGGACAGGTTAGGAGGTTACACACACACACACACACACACACACACACACACACACACACACACACACACACACACACACACACACACACACACAGGGGGTTCAGCCACCAGTTTGGACCTGGCACTTCTTGAAGGGGCGCTGGGGTGTCCTTGTCCAACCACCGGGGTGGTTTGTGCTGGAGTAATACCATCTGTTTAAGTGGGAGGAAATGTCAGAAATTTAACCTGATGAATACCTCCCAATAATATCAGAATTTTGTGGTCAATTAGTCAGGCTAGATTGACATCTAATTGCCTAGTTTGATATTATTTTAATGTATACTTTCCAATTGGTGCTCTTTCATTTTGGGTGGGATGAACCCTTTGTAAAATTTTAGAGATAACCCCTGATAGTAATGTTATTTAAAGGTTAACACTGGTGACTAATGCCGAGGATTTAGACCAATTAATTACTAATTGTTTGGCTTTAAAAGTATATAGTTTAACACTAAACGCCAATTTTGGCCCATTGTGTGATTTTCTGATGGAAAGCTGAGGTTTCCAAAATCAGACGTCTGATGATGATTCCACTCCCCCAAATCTGAGTACTGAAAACTAATGCTGAGAATGCTTAATTATAATTATTATAGAAATTAATGTATGACTGACTGGAAAATTGTGCCAAAGATGGTTCAAAATAATATTAGGTGTCTAGGAAGAATGGATTGGTATAGAATTGGTACCTTAGACGACTGATGATTGGATGAGGTTCCAATTTGAATGATCAATGGGGTTTTAATAGGCGCAGTAGCCTAAGTATAAATAGTCGTCATTCCTTCCTAACAAAGATATCTCTTTCGCCCATCTTTTTTTAGTTGTTAATAGTTAGTCTGCTAGATTAAGGGAAGATGGGACTGGAGATCACCAAGGCAGGCGCGGGGTGAAGCGCCTGAAGTGGCTGACGCTGCCAACTTCCATACATCATCCCTACAAGGAACCCCTGATGGGAACCTGGCCAACAGGTCACTAAAGATGAGGGGCTGATGGCTTTCAGCCTTGAGGGTGGTGAAGCGTGGGAGTGCAATAGCTGCCTAGGATGGGGGATGGACTCGCCCGGGAACACCTGAGATGGGCTGGCAATTTGTCATTAATGAGAAGGAGCAAGAGGTGGGCCGCCCAAAAAGGGGTTGAGCTCACCAGTGCACTCTCAAGAAGGGCCAATGTGCTAGGGTTAAGTTGTTGGTCAGAGTTGGTGGGTTGGACCTGAACTTTTAGAGAATTTGTATCTCTATGAAGGCGAAACAGCAAAGGCCAAGCAGTCTCCATACTGTATGGCCTGGCACAATAGCGGGGCCCACTTTCACCAAAGTAAATTTCTTTCAGGTATTAAAAAAGTTGCCAGAGCATTCTCTAACCCAAAATTCCTTTAGAAATTAGAATTATCCACTTAGGTCAACAGCTTTGATCCATTATTAATCAGATTTACCCTCACCTGGATGATGGCGTTAACTAGTTCTAAATTAAAAATACTCAGAAATTATAATGGCTTTGGAGATGGTCTGTTTAGTGAAGGGGGCATAGGTCTGAATATGTTGTATTATTTATATGGAAATAGTCAACAATATGCCAAAGGTCCCAAAAGCCTTCTGAATAAAGACTTAAGGTGATGCAATTGGAGAGGACTTTTTGATTATTCTCCCTTTTCTACCTTGTCATCAAACCATATTATAAACGCTTTTTCCCTCTACAGTGTGTAGATACAAGGATTATTAATTTTTATGATGTGCACTGTTAGATGAAAGGACATGTCATTTTTTTAATGGGGTGGGAATCATGTTGCTAAACTAATATCACTAAAGTCCCTATATGGAGCAGAGTCAGAAAACCGCTGAAGTAGGCTTTCTGGGTGACTTAAGAGGAGAATTGAACTGTAACGGACAAGTTTGTCTTGTTTGTTACATTCCAACTCAAATCAGATTTTCTGAATCTAAGTCAGATCACTTAAAAATCATTTTTGTGTTTGGTCACTTTGGACATTAGGTTGTGCCTCACCTGAGCTGTTAATTAGGCTTGTGCGAGCCTAATTGATAGCTTGGGTGAGGGCCCCAAAGCGCTGCCTTTATAAGGCGGCCGCTCATTCCAAACCTTAGTTTGGAATTCTAACCCAAGCATGACCCTTTCTGGGAAGCATTGTTGGTTGCTCCCCAGCCAAGCTCTAGTTGGCGGGCCCCTTTTTGTAATTCCTGAATGAAAATAAAGGATGTTTCAGGGTTTTCATACCTCACATACCTGTGGTCTTTTTTGGGTGTTTCCATTTCAAGGAAGCTTTTGCGTGGTTGGGTAAGATAAACCACACAGAGGATTTACGTAGCAAATAATGAGAGGTGAATGTTTGGCTGCTTGTTGGTGCCCCAAACCTCTCCCTAGTCAGTTAGACCACTTTGGCTGTCTTGTTGGTACATCAAATGAGTATTAAAATTATATGGCAGTTGGAACTGGGGTTTTTCCAATTTGTTACATGAACTGTGGGAAGCTTCTGAGGTAATAATTTCACCCATTGGGGATTCTCCACATAAACTTTTGGTAAAAGAGGGAAAGGTAAGATCTATTATAAATTCATCTGCTGGAGATAGCGCCAGCCCACACTTAAAATTACAAATCTAAAAGAAATCTGGAAAATCTCAGAAGTGATTGCAAAAGCAGTATTCATGAATATAAAACTGCATTGAGAGTTGGACAGTGCGGTAAGTTACAAGTTCAGATGATGCGCCTAGTATAGTGAGGCTAACTCAGTGTCCAAGTCTAGTTATGAGCCACTATTAGATCTATGACTTTTCCCGCAGCTCTTGTGTCTAAGAGTGTAATGCATGGAATAACTCAAGTTTCTAAACATTGAATAAGTAAATCAACCACACGTCCAAAAGAGAGTTGCCTCAATCTAATGACGATCTAGGTGATTTACCGATGCAAAAGATAGCTCCTACTCCAAATGCACTTGGGAAAATTTAGCGGTGGTTTAGATACTCTGGTGTCCCACTTGGCTGAGGTATGGGGCCAATCTAATCTCATCACATTTGGGGTCACTGGAGTAACCTACATACTACATAGTAATATCAGGGCATAAGAAAAGGTTCCTTCATTAGTCACAATATTTATATAATAACTTCTTTGCAAATAAAATATTCAAGCAAATAGGTAGGTTTATTCTCAGTATCGTAATGTGGGGTGTATCCATTTTGAACTCTAATCAGGGATTTGGATGCTGCTACCTGCAAGTTATAAAGCAAAGATGTAAGTTAAATTTTTTAAAATAATCTAGGCGTGGAAGACCCTTTGTTCATAGCATCAGCTACTGGCCAGAAACTAAATTGAATTGGAATAAAATTTACTAAAAATAACAATTGAGTCACCTTTTTATAAAATTAAAAAACCAAAACTCTTTTCCGCCATGCAACTATCAAATGAGATGGAATTCCCTACGTCTAAGGAGAGTTTTTGTAACTCTCTCGTTCCCAGAAAAGTAGTGTATGGTACACAGACACATCACTAGGGAATTAGTCATTAGGAGAATGGTAAACAGAGCACCGCAAAGGATGACAGAGCTAAAATAACCTAGTGCGAGGGTGAATAATTTGGTATAGAGTAGTTTGTAACAAGTAAACTGTAACCCTTGGGTGGACCCTACAGGGAGCCCATAACTAAGCAAAGATCTGGGCTGGAGGGTTTTAGTGCCTCAGTCTGGAGGGGACCAAGTGGGCCCAAAGGTGAACTTGATCTTATAGACAAAATTGTGAAAAATAGAACAGCCAAAGTTTTAAACACCTTCTCAAGGAGATCCGCGCATAGGTTCATCCCATTGACCATAAATTTAAAAAAATCTAATTGAATGGGGTATTTTTATTACATGAAAGTCAACCAAAGAGGAAGGTTGGTCTCAAGATGCGTGGCGGCTCCCCCTTATGAGTTGGGCGCCACTAGTACTAAAAAGAGGAAGGTTGTTCTCAAGAAATTTTATTTAAACAATTGGGGGATTCATCAATTGGTGAAAGTGGTGCTAAGCCCAAATGCACCAGTAAGCACATGCTTCCATTGGTTAGGGTACTATAGTTTGAGATCAATTGGACTCAAGTTATTGATTGAAGGCAAGGCTGACCTGACCATCTAGTACTAAAAAAAAAGGCAAGGCTGACCTGAGTTGGAAATTTTGAAAATTGAATGAGTTTTGAAGCACCATTTGCCAAGCAACTGAATTGACCCATCGTGTTTTAGAACGTGGCTGGTGCATTTTAACGCCCTGGCTGTAACACTAGGACAAGCATCACGCACATTCCCAGGACCAACCTAGGAATATTTTGCCTGTACCCAGCTTGGTCCAGGGTATGCTCAAGGTCAGGGAGGCCTGCCAACTTCACCTTTTTGGCCTCCTGATCTGCATCTTTGTCTTTACAGTTGGTTCACACAATCATTTCATCACTGTAGGAATCCAGCTTATTAGTGCTCGCTGGTGATTAAGCCTCTGGATCCCACAAAAGTTTTAATAAAACATATAAAATAAACGCTATAAAAAACTTAGGTTTTATCAGGTTTACTAGCAGCGCAAGGAAATAAAGATAAAACAATTCAATCAATATCTGAATGATCGATACTTAACTGTATCAAAGGTTAATGGGAATTCAATAGTTAGTTCAATATGGCTTATTACTGTCTGAATTAGGAAATATGAAAAAGCAGCCTATAAAAGTTTGAAATACTTGCTTCACCTTGGCTGTATAATGATTGGGAAATTAATGGCTGGCATTACATACCCCATGTATTTAATGCTTTAATAAGCTTCAGAAAATATCCATAAGAAAAGATTATTTTTCCTTAGGTGACCCCTGCCATGCCTATAAAAGGGGGGGCCCCACGTAGGTGCATGAAATGACCTGGTTGTGGCTGGAAGAGTTCCATTCAATGGACGCCCCAGGGTCTTTGGCGTGGTCAGAGTAATCTGACTGCTTGATTTTATGGTTGCTGCCTAAGTATTATTTAAATTCTTGTTAACCTGATTTGTGGGGTTCCACCGAGAATTGACCAGGGTCTTTTGGTCGATTATATCATTTTTATTATTAAAATCGCTTTTAAATCATTGCAAACTTGTAAATGGTCAACATTTCCCCATTTCAGCTGATTGTGACCCAAGACATTCTTCCTCTGCAGCTGAGAGGGCAAATGTCCGACAACACACCCCTCAAGAATGTTGGGGGGGGGAGAATAAGGTCATAGGAAACAGTCATGTACCCAGTTGATGGAGATTCCTGTAGCTTATGATTTTGTAGAGTACTTATTGCCTCTTTTATAGGTGATGGTTAAGGGACCCTCCAGGATTGATCCAAGCTTACCTCTTCTAGGGGTGATGCAGTTGTGGTAGTATGATACCATGTCAAAGATTTGGAAGGTAGGGGGATTTGGAGCTCATTGGCAGCCTGTCCTTCTTTAGTCACCGTTTTTGCTAGATTGGTCATAGCCTCAGATTGGAGTTGAATAATGAGTTGAGCCAATCTTCTCATAATTTTAATGGGTTCCTCGACTCTAGAGGAGAATACATCTTTAACTAAGAGAGCGGGTATTCCTAGTTCATGCCCATACAAGATGCGGAATGGGGACATTTTCAAAACCCTTGTGATAACTAATCCGGTAGGCCATAAGGGCACTAGGTAAGAATTGATCCCTGTGAAGTGGATCAAAAGAGTCCATTTTTTGTAGGAAAGATACCAAGGTATCATTTGGTCTCCTCACAGTTCCGTTGGTAGATAAATTGTATGGAGCTGAGAAAAGTTGTTGGGTTCCCATGGATGTGACCAGGATTTTGACTACTCTGGAAGTAAAGTTCTTACCATTATCGTAAAGTAGTACTTTGGGACAGCCATGTCAAGAAAAATGTTTTGATGTAAAAAGGTTTTGGTGGCCCTGGCAATTTGAGCAGGAAAAGCCACGGCTTCCGCCCACATAGTAAAATGATCAAAAGCTACTAGAATAAATTTGTACCCACTACTAGTCTGAGGAAGGGGATCTACTCTATCCAAACTGATGGTGTGGAACACTTGTTGAGGGGTAGTGGGTTGATATTAATATCTAGTCTTGTAACTAAATTGTTTTTACACGTAAGGCAAGCTTTTAAGGCATTAACGCTAGTTTCATCATTCCATCCAGATAGTATTGATCCTTAATCCACTCATAAGTTTTCTTTACCCCTCCATGCCCTAGTGTGAAATGATCTTCTAGCATAGCAGTAAGTATTCCAAGGGCCAAAGGTAAGGCAGCCATTTAGCCCTCACCTGTTTATGCAACTTTCCGTTCTCCAATTTTGTGTTATAGGAGTGCCAGGCTAACGTCTTCTGAACAGGCTCATCCTCATCCTCTCATTCATCGGGGGTCATTAAGAGGTAATGTAATCTCTCCGCCTCACTAATATCCAAATGAAGGAATGACAGCTGAGTAACCCATCAACATTCATCTGACGGGTCCCAAAATGGTGTTCAATCTTCATGTTGTAATGCTGGAGCTTTAGAGCCCAGCCAGCTAGCCGGACAATAGGATCCTTCATATTCTGTAACCACTTTAATGAACTGTGGTCTGTAACTTCAATGAAAGTGTTCACATATAGGAATGGGCGGTAGTGTTTCACAGATAACAAAAATGGCAAGGCACTTCTTTTCTGTTACACTGTATTTATGTTCCACTTTTGAAGGCATTTTACTGAAGTAAGATACTGGATGATCAACACCGTTTTATCCAATTGGGCTAAGATGTACCCAACAGCGTAGTCTGAAGCGTCAGTAAACAAAATAAACAGTTTATTATAATCTGGGTGCTGTAGGATAGGACGTTGTTGTAGCAGTTGCTTCAGCGTCTCAAAAGGGGCTTTCTGTTCAGAACCCCAGTGAAAAGGAGTATTCTTGGTTATTAGGCGGACAAGGGGCTCACTGAGTTGGGCGAACTTAAGGATGAACTGATGGTAATACCACATCATACTTGAGAAATACCTGAACATTTCATAAATCTTTATGGGGAGGCATTTTTGAGATGGCTTAGACTTTGTCCTGCATGGGTAAAATTCCTTCTTGGGAAATGGAGTAGCTAAGGAAATCTATTTCCTTTGGAAGAAGGTACACTTTGGGGTGGTGGAAGTTGAGTCGGTAGGGCGTGTGGCTACCAATCTGAAGGTAGCAGGTCTAATTCCCACCCTTTGCACATCAATCAGGGTGCCAGAAAAGGAAGCTATTGGCGGTTAGTAGGTCTAATAACGCGAAAACCTTACTCATGACTAACCAGAAAAATCTGAGTCCCAATCTGGAGGAGGAAAAACTTTCTTGATGGAGTTGACCCTGCTCAGGTTTCATGTCGATGTTTACTTTCTTTCTATCAGTAGTGTCCATCCCCTTGTCAGCTTGCAACAAATATATAAGAATATACACTTTGAGGGCTTCAACTTAATAAGAGACTTACATACCATTGAAACACCTCCTTCAAGTGATCAAGATGTTTGTTGAAGGTTTTTGAGAACACCATAATTTCTTCAAGATAAACAATGACGTAACTTAACTTCAGATCCTGCAAGATGTGGTCCATGGCTCGGTGGAAAGTTGCGGGGGCGTAGCATAACCCTTGAGGTAATCGTGTAGGTTGGAAGAGACCTTCACTACTGATAAGGGCGCATTTTCCTGATAATGAGGAGAAAGGTCCATTTTCCAATAGCCACTGGCCAACTTTATGGCGGAGAAGAAGTTAGAGCTAGAGAGCTTTGCTAGGGCGTCATTAATGCGGGGGATAGGATAGCTATCCTTCTTCATGAGGTTATTTAACTTGTGGTAGTCCATGATTATCTAATGACCTACATTTTTTAATTAGCAAGGATGGAAGACCAGGGGCTTTGTGAAGGAACGAGCAACCCTGCGTCTAATAACTGCTGGAGCTCTGTCTTCATTTGCTGTTCCTCCACCTTTGACATTAAGATAAGGTTTGGACCTAATAGGGCGGGCATCACCCACATTAATGGAGTGGCACCATCCTTTCATATGGCATAGTCAGATTCCAATTTGGAGAAGATGTCACTATATTCATCTAGCAAGGTATGGATTTTTTCAATTCCTCTGGGGTCAGCTTATCCGAAATATGAAAATTGGGCAAGGTATAAACTAGGTTGTCCATGGGTAAGCCCAAATCCGCCATAGAGCCAACGGAGTGGATATATACAATGTCCTCCACTGGGAGTAGGAAGCCTCTGCCGATCTCCTGGTGCTTTCATAGGACCATTTCCTTGCCGGTGAGGTTTCCCATTAGAATAGCAATAGGACTCTGGTAGGCTGAGTTTAGTATCCCAGACAATATAAGAGGCTCCAAGGGACTAACGCCCTCAATAATTGCGAAGTGCAACAAGCAACTTTGTGGGATTTGAGAGTGATTTTAGTGACAATCACACTTTGTTCACCAGGCTTAATCAAGACCTCATCTGCATCATAAAAAGGGATACCATCACCAGCATTCACTGATTCTGGAGTTTATTTATTTTGCACCCAGAAATGGAATAAGGCAAGGTTATAGCTGAAAAGAGGTATTCAACCAGGAAAGAGTATTCATGCTTGCTGGGTTCTTTATTGGATAAGATTGAAGGGACTTAATATTTTTCAACACGAGTAAACCATGCTTCATGTTAATTATTCCATCATATTCAATCATAAATTGGGTGCTGATGAGCATATCATATGCATTGGTGTACAAAACCACAGAAGTGGCTGATAAAATAACTTCCAAATTTGAATGGGATGTGAATAGTATGCCCCAATAGCAAGGGTATTATTGAGGCCATCGGTACCAATTTCTTGCGTGTACTCCAATTCAGGTGTTAGCTTTATCTTCTTGATAAGCTTAGTGGAGATCACGTTAACTGGGGAGCCAGTGACCAAGATGGCTAGTATTCAGACCTTTTGAATGACCACTTCAACCTTAGTGAGCGTTCCATAAATGTTAGGTGACAAACTAAGACCTCCTTGAGCCGGAGGGCGGAGGTTAGCTTTTTAGCAGTCTCAGGGTATTTATCCGTGATGGATTTTATATGATGAACCCGCTGAGAAGGCATATTAAGCCAGAAAAAATTAGTCACCATCGCCGGTAGTGTAGATAACTTTTGGACACCCTAGAATTTGGGTTAGGTAAGTTTCCTCAGGGATGGTGGTCTCGTCTACTCCTCCAGCGTTTAAATGATCAGGCACTTCTACTTCTGTGGAGGCTCCCTATATGTAGTAACCAACGTCATCGTAACTTCCCTCAGATTCCTCCCCAAGTGTATTCACAACAACGGGCAAGGCCGCGATGGAATTAGGGGAGCTGGCCACAGAATATTGTGTAGCCTTAGGGCCCGCATTTACCTGCTTGGCTGGAAGGGAAGGCACAGAGTCTTTGGTGCGCTTGTGCGAGAGTATGGTATTAGCTATCTTACAGGACTATGAATCATAAGAAGGAGTGATATCATTTTTAAGTTTCATTGAGGAAGCAGGTTTTGCAGGGAGGATAGGCACAGGTGGGCTCACTCCCAACTGTTCAAAAGGTGGAAACTCCTCAATGGTTAAAGATGAAGGGTGCACACCAGCTTCATCTATTGTGGCACATAAATGGATTCGGCTACATCTAACAAAGCTTCCTTGATGTTGCAGATGGTTTTAAAGTAGCGTTTCACAGAGATGATATGCCTAGCAAGAGAGGGCTGAGAGGCTTGAATAACTAACAGGCCGGCGATAGCATCATCAAGGATAGCATTTTAGAAGTTGAAAACCTTTGCGCTTTGAGGTATAATAATTCAGAAAAGACAATGGGTGATTCACCTTCATACATGCTAAGACGCTTAAATGCCTGTTTTTCTTTAAACTCTACTTTGATCCGAATTAAGCCAAAAGAGCCTCCTTCACCTCTGCTCATATATGCAAAGGGTCCAGGTAAGGAAAAATCATCTATTGTGCTAGGCGGCTTAAACAAGGAAGAATGTGTTAAACTTTTTGTTTGTCCGTTGCCCCATACATGGCAGCTTCATAAACGTACAAAAAATTGGCAATGCTCCCTTCGCCAGGGATGAACTTGTTTTTAAAATGTGATTTTAGTTGGCACTGCTCAAGTTCTTTGAGACGGGATAGAGCGATTGCTAGTTGCTTTTTACGGAGCAACTAGACGGGATTCAACGTTAAGAGGAAAAGAGGGAGGGTTACTCATGTTTAAAGCCTACATTTTTTGATGACTTTTTTGGTGTACAGGGGTCATCTGTAGTGAGCACCAATTTGTAGAAATCAAGCTTTAAGTGATCGCTGGTGCTTATGTACTGGATCCCACAAAAGTTTAATACAATTTATAAAAGTAACACTACTAAAAACATGGGTTTTATCATATTTTAATAGCAGAGTGAAAAAATAAAGAAAAAACAATTCCATCGTTATCTGACCAATTCATATTTAACTGTATCAAAGGTCAGAGGGAGTTCAACAGTTAGTTCAGTACATCTTGTTACCGTCTGAATTAAGAAATATGAAAAAGCAGCCTATTGAAGCTCAAATACTCACTTTGCTTTAGCTGTATTATAGATGGGAACTCAACGTCTGTCATTAAGTACCTGTGTGGTAATGCTTTAATAAGCTTTAGCCAATCCCCATAAGAGGAAATATTTACCTTGGGGGACCCCTGCAACGCCTATAAAAAGGGGTCCCACGTAGGTGCGTGAAGGGACTGGGTGGTGGCTGGGAGAGTACCATTTGATGAACGCCCTAGGGTCTTTGGCGTGGTCAGAGTAGTCTGATTGCTTGGTTTTATGTTTGATGCCCAAGTATTATTCAAAACCTTGTTACCCTGATTTGTGGGGTTCCACCGAGAATTGACCATGGTCTTTTGGTCGATTATATCATTATTATTATTAAAATTGCTTTTAGGTTCATCACAAACTTGTAAATGCCGACATTTCCCTGTTCTGATTGGTTTCAACCCATTACATTCTTCCTTTGCAGCTGAGAGGGTAAATGTACAACGATTATCAAGCCATGGCAGCTACCCTCTGGTTCTTTTGGGGCTCCACCTTCCCTATAGGGGTTTGCTCCAGGGAAAAGTTCAGGTGGGCTGGGCCAATTTTATAATGGCAACGGTTTCTTTCTACTGAGGTTCAACAGCCTGGTGGGAATGCTTGTGGAAAACAACAAGAAGGTCTTGGGCATGTGCACAATTGTACTTGTACCCAACTGTTTTCCGCTGCATCAAATCCCTATAGAATACTATCTACTACAGCCTTTATTACTCATAAGAGGCTACTATCTCCTCCAACTTCCACTCCAGCTCTATTCACAATTTAAGCCTCAGGATCTCTGGTGGGGGCTTTCAAACAACGTCAGCTTGCTTTCATGAAAGACTAAAAAGTTATGGAACGAGGGTTAGATCCAACTGTTATGAGGCATAGCCCACCAATCTGACAACTCTGTAAGGCCAAGTCCTCTTTGGTCCAAGCTTTTTACATGGCTACTTGATAGGGATGTTTCAAGAATTAAGCATCACGTTATCCACTTCCTTGTATGCAAGACCCACCCATCTCTACTCATTGGCATACTTCTTATAAAATTGCATGGCCGCCTCCAAATATGTGGAAACCTCATGGTGTATTCTCTTGGTAGTCTCAGCAAAGTCCACCACCCCTTTAACTTTAGATCAATAACTGGGCTCCATGTTGAAGGGGTTAAACCCATGGTTGGCGAAAAATGAGGAACAACCAAAAGATGCATGTTGAGTGTTGTTATAGATAAACTGGGCCATGGGAAGGTGAGAAACCTAATCTGAATAATTTGCGGCAGTTAAACACATCAGAAACTGTTCCAAACACTGGTTTACTAGTTTAATCTGCCTATCTGTTTGAAGATGATAGGCAGTCTAATGGAAGGGGCAAATCTGAAGTGTCTTAAACAAAACCCAAAATACAGAGGTAAAAAGGGGTTCAAATTCGCTAAAAATTTCATGGGGGACCCCATGAAGATCAAACACATGAGAGACGAAGAGCCTTGCAATCTCAGAAACGGTTACTGTGGTTTTGTAGGGAATAAAATGGGAGATTTCCTTAAAACGTTCCACCATTACCATTATGGCATTGTAGCCATAAAATACAGGTAATTTCACAAGAAGATCCACCAAGAAAAAGCCAAGGCCCTTCAGCCTTTTGAACTGGCACCATAAACCCCACTAGTGGCTGGTGTTTCGGTTTTATTTGGTTGCAGACAAGGCACTCTTTACAATACCTAGTCACTTGAATGGCTAACCCCTTCCAATTGTAAGTGCGGCAAATTAGCTCCAGAGTCTTTGGCTTCCAGGATGACCAACAGTGATTCCATCATTAAGGTCCCAGATGTTTTCCAGGTGAAGTGGTCCAGCAGGAAAAAATAGGCGTCCCTGAAACCACACCATCTAGTCCTTCACGTAATAGCCTCTGATAATAACCTCCTGATTTAACGCGCTCTTGGCAAAAGCCATAGTATATTTGGCCTACAAAGGCTGTGAAAGGACCACCTTTCTGAACACGCCATATTCCTCTGCATTTTCCAGAGGAGAAAGCGCAAGCCCTTGGGCCAAGAGAGAAGGAAGTTGTGATACAATCTTACCCAGCGGAATCATTAAGTGGGTATTATGCACCTCTACCTCCTTAGGATCGGGAGAAAATGTAGGGTTTGGCTCAATGCATCCACAAAACCATTTTCATTTCCCTTTGTGAACTCATAAGAAAACTTTAATTTGGTCAGAGTCTCATGCAAGTGGGTTTGCCGTTGGGTCAAGACATGAGGTGCGCGGTAGTACAACAAAGCATACTGATCTGTATGTATGCAGAAGGGTTGGGATGAGTCATGAAAATGATATCGCCAATTATTAGCGCTTCCAACACTGAAAATAACTCTTTGCCATATAGCGTAGTTTAATTCAGGCATAGTCATCTTCCAGTAAAGTATCTCACCAGATTTTCTATCTCCACCCTTACTACTTGTAATAAGGAAGTCGCTTTGCAAAGTTGGAGCATCAGTAGACACAATGGACTCCTTTTCTTGATCTACATGACAAAGGACGGACATGGACAACTTGGTGCACAACTGTTTGGAAGGCATCCTGAAGAATGGGGACCACTGGAGTACTTTAGCTCCTTTCGCCTTATACAAGGTCGCCGCCACCTCAGAAAGATTTGGCGTGAATTTCTTAAGAAAAGTACATGTTCCCAAAAAACTCCTCTTTTCCTTGACTGAAGTTGGGGTGGGTCGCTCACAAATTGTCTTCTCCTTGTCAGGTGTTACCATGTAACCTTACTCAAACATGACGTTGCCGAGGGAGGTGACCTAACTTTAAAATCACACAAACTGATTTTTAGCATAACATTGGCTGCCTTTAATTTCTCCACCACTTTATGAAGGTGTACATCATGGGACTCATGATCAGGGGGAAACACAAAAATATCATCCATGTAGGCCACTGCGCACACACCAGCAGGTTCCCCAAAGCCGCAACTATGTGAAGTTAGAAGATGGAAGGTGCATTTTTAAGACCAAATGACATAACTGAAGACTGGGAATTTCCTTTTTGGGTTTGGAATGTGGTTATCCATTTCTGGCTATTATTTATCAGGATCTTATTAAATGCATTTAAGCAATCCAGTTTGGAGAAAACTCAGGCCTTCTCCATATAGCGAGCAATCTGAGACTCCAAAGGGATGAGGTGTAAATCTGGTACAGTGACATTGTTTAGGTTCTATAATCTACGCATAAGCGTAAAGTACCATTGCTTTCTCCACAAAGAGAAGTGGGGGGTATACTGGGGAAGTTTTGTGAAAAAATCGCGCCTTTGGCTAATTGCTTATTAACCCACACATCTAATGCTTCTTCCTCCCATACAGTCAATGGTAAATTGGGAAAATATGCACCAGATTAACTGTGAGCTTGAACTTACAATCAAACTCTTAATGAACTGGTAGTATATAGGCTGAAGCCGCATCAAACGATGATTTAAGCCCTTCAAACAGGAAGGTAAGGTACCTCAAGAGAGAATTTCAGCATCGGAGCAAGACTGAGTGTGTGGATATAGTGACAGTGGTATGATTGTCCTGAGGATTAGTCTCAGACAAAGAGACAACTTTTTCGTGACCATTATTAAAAAGTAAAGGATAAGGTATTGGCTTTCAAGTTGGTCCAGACGCCAAACTTTCACCATCACTCCACTCCCAAAATGATGGGTACAAGAGGTTTTTGATAGCTTTGAAAGTGGACAGACAAATGATAATTGCCAATTTGATAGTCCACTAACCCATAATTTCAGCGTAGGAAATACCTTAGTAAGCCCCTCCCCTAACCATATCACCTGGCAAGTAACTCAGCTCAAGGTAGTCGGCTAGGTCTTGGTCAATAAATTCTCAGAGGCTCATGTATCCACCAAAACAGTGGTGCTGATTTTCCCTAAAGGGGATGGAAGGGTAGCAGTCAACAAAAAAACTAGATTGTCTTTATTCATAGCAGGCAACACCAACGGTTCACCATGAAAAACTGCTTCAAATTATAAGTGTGCCTCCAGGGTATGTTTCCGCATCATATAATGAAGAGGGATAGTTGGCCACTCTTACTACTGAGGTCACATATCCTACCATATATTCAGCAATTGCATAAACATTTTTATATTGAATAAGTAACTTCTTTTCCACCGCTTGAGTTCTACGGTTCATGATAGGGTCAAGCGCGGGTTCTCTGGGGTGATCTGGTATACTTAAATGAGTTTCAAAATAGAGCCACAAGAGATGATACTTTGCTCGTTTTTGTATAAGAAATTGGCATTATAAAACGCGTTTTGGACGTGAATAACACTATCCATTTTGGAAGCGCGTTGTACATCGTTACCCTAGGTCATCACCGCCAGGCCAGTATCAATGATCCAGCCTGCACTGTTCAAACGCGGTGCCAAGAAAAAAATCATTTTGATAATATTGTTTTCATTAATTTTGGGGGAAGGTCAGGAATTCATGACACTCAGATTGAGAATTATCTAAATCCACCAAATACTAGCAAGAAGGATGGGTACTTCCCAGTTGGAGTTTTCAAGAATAACCTTGAGATGCTCCAACCATTGATAAAATGATAAAAGGGTGGTGATCCCTACCGCAGCCATAATCAACAGCTGGAGCACCAAATTCACACTTTATAAATGTTCCACACGGATAATTCTAGTGCACATATAAGTAGTTGGTTGCTCAACTAATGTAAGGAGAGTGTCTGTAAATCTCTCATTCCCAGAAAGGTAGTGTGAGATACACAGCCACACTGCTAGTGAACTAGTTGTTAGGAGAATGGTAAACAGTGCACCGCAAAGGATGCCAGAGCTAAAATAACCTATTGTAAAGGTTAATGTAATAGTATAGTTTAGTTTAACAAATAAACTGTAACACTTGGGTAGACCCACGGGGAAGCTTATACATAAGCAAAGATATGGGCTGGAGTGTTTTGGTGCCTCAGTCTGGAGGGGATCAAGGGGGCCCAATGGTGAACTTGATCTTGTAGATAGTTTTTTGAAAATAGAACAGCAAAAGTAAAGTTAAAGACCTCCTAGAGAAGGTCCACGCACAGGCTCACCAAAATAACCATAAATCTTAAAAACTTTAAATGACTGGGGGGGATTTTATTAAAGGAAGTTGACCAACAAGAAAGGTTTGTCCCAAGGAATCATACTTTAACAATTGGGGGTAATAATCAATTAGTGAAAGTGGTGCTAAGTCGACCATCTAGTACTAAAAAAAGTGGTGCTAAGTCCAAATTCACCAGTAAGCACACGCTTCCATTGTTAGGGTACTATAGTTTGAGATCAATTGGACTCAAGTTATTGATTGAAGGCAAGGCTGACCTGAGTTGGAAATTTTGAAAATTGAATGAGTTTTGAAACCCCCTTTGATGAGCAACCAAATTGAACAGTTGTGATTTAGAACGTAGCTGGTGCATTTAACGACCAGGCTGTAACGCCAGGATGAGCATCACACACATTCCCAGGACCAACCTAGGAATATTTGGCCTGTACCCAGCGTTGGTCCAGGGTATGCTTAAGGTCAGGGAGGCCTTCCAAATTCACCTTATTCGCCTCCTGACATGCAGCTTTGTCCTTAAAGTTGGTTCTTACAATCATGTCATCATCAAGCCATGACACTATAGTTTTGGCTATTGGGAAACCATCTCATACTAAATTGATTGTTACATTACCCCTCTCTAAAAAGAAAGCCCCATTGGCTCTAATCATGAGTGCAATTCACAGATATGCAAACATTTTGTAACCTTTAAAGTGAGAGGCAGGAAAGATAGTATTAAAAACTCCAGAAGCCATGGAAAGCGTCAATGCTTCCTCTGGAGATCTCATGTTGGGTGCAAAAGGCATCAACCGCCAGCAGTCTAAAAAGCTTTCCCAACCTCCCCCTACCCCAATTGGAGGGAGAAAAATTATTGGAATAGGCGACAGGGTTGGGTATGCTTGGGAAAATAGCATCCTCTATCTAAATAGAATTGGTTTAGAGTAATTTACCTCCCCCTACCCCTAATGTTGGGAGATAAAACCGGTGGAATATGAGATAGGGTTGAATATACTTAAGACAATAGCCTTCCCCCTATCCAAACAAAATTGAGTTTGGAATAATTAACGTGATGAATAACTCAAATTTACAAACGTTGCGCTGGTAAATCAACCACATGCATAAAAGAGAGTTGCCTTAATATAATTGAAATCTAAAAGATTTATAATTAAAAGGATTAGTCCCACTATGAATGCAATGGGAAAACTCAACATTGCTCTGGATAATCTGGTGCCCCACTTAGCTGAAGTACAGTGGCCAATTGAATCTCATCACCTTTGGGGTCTCTAAAGTAAACTACATACTACTTAGTAACCCCAAGGCATCAGAACAGGTTCTTTTGTTAATTACACTATTAAATACTACTAACTTCTTCATAAAATTAAAATATTTAAACAAATAGGTAGGTTTACTATTCATAGCAAGATGTGGGATGTATCCATTTTAAAATCCAAACTGGGATTTGAACGCTGCTACATGCAGGTTATAAAGCGACCCTGGAAGTTAAGTTATTATATTTTATGCGTGGAATCCCTTTGATACCAACATTGATGCTGGTTAGAAACTAAATAAAATCTAAATAAATCTAACTAAAAAATCTCAATTGACTCAATTATAAATATAAAAAATTGAAACTTGAAATCTGCCATGCAACCATTGCTTGAGATGGAAACGCCCTATGATTCTGGAAATTGGAAACCATCTCATACATAACTGATCATTACAAAGAGTGCTTCTAACTTTACCTCACGCATTCCTACTTTGAAAAAAACAAGAAACAAGAAATAAAAGTGAGTTTTTGGTCACAAAGTGACTAGGAAGCCGAACTTGGTGCAGGTCCCATAGTAAGGAGAAGAAACTTGATAGCCCTTGGGTTATTATGTGTATTTTCCAAAAGACTATCAATGTGGTCCTATTGATCAGAAGTGTAAGGCCTCAGGTGTCAGAAATCAAGCTTCACAGGGGTGTTCACCCTTTTAAAACCAAAAAAAATGTTTAAACCTGAAGCCCATAGCATTCACCTAGATCTCTGACTTAGGGCATACCCTTGATGAAAGATGGGTAGCTACTGCGCCTCTCTGCTTGTGACACGTTTTTCCCAATACTCCTCAATCCAAACCCATCCAAGTTTCAAAATCTGCAAGTTTTAATATAAAAAACAAGCAACTTTGTGTAGGAATTGAAAGAATCAGGAAGCTCATCACCATGGTTACCAGTCCCTATCTCCAATAGAGGATTCAACAAGAAGTCAATCAGAGTGGGTGAAACTTATCTAGCAATCAAAATATTAGAAAAAGTCAAAAAGAAAGGGCTGAAAATGGGGATTGAACTCAAAGCACTATTATGAAAATATATAAGTGAATAAAGGCATTTGAAAGTCAGGAAAATGACCCAAGAACATCTTAAAAATGTTGGCTGATACTACCAATGGTAAAAGAGAATTCAAAGCCATTAGTTAATGAATATAAAATAGAAAATAGTCCTATAATATTGTGGTTCATCTAGGCAGCTTTCTCCTTCCCATTACATCATAAGACCCAGCATCCTGCTAACAGTAGGTTGTTGAGTTATCATTATCTTGTCTTTCCTATTAAGTTTAATAACATCTGTTGAACACTATTAATTCTTAGCATAAAGGCTTGATTCTGCTGAGTCAGTTTGCACAGGGTATTAGCCAATGAGCAACCAAATTGACTTATGAAGATCACCAACTTCAATAAAACTCAATAAACTATATATGGAGCAAATGCCCTTATTTGACCTTTATTAATCTTATACTAATCGCAATCTTATCTGCAACAACCTGATCACCGGAAAAGACCTCCTGTTAAATCCTCCATATGACTCTTTAGATCTCAGTTCCCCAAGCCATATGTATCCTTGGCTTGGTAGTCTTCTATTCATTTTCTCTTTTCTAGAAGTTCTCACCTATATTAAAATCTTGGTGTTTTTTCCTAGATTTGCCAAATGGTTGACATTTCACTCAATTATTATTCATATACTTTTTCTATTAATCTCAAGACTCATCTCAATTCCCATTCCAATCCACTAGTATGTGCAGCATATTATCCAGTCATATCAACTTCCCAACATTACCCCTCTTTGACTGGACGACAGGCTCTTACTGTCTATATGCTCAAAGGAACTTTGCATGAACTCAGTTGATAATATGACCCCCTGCAGGTTCCTTAATTGTGTAGACATTCATGCCAGTCATCTCAATTATCTCAAACGTCCCA
The DNA here is from genome assembly GCA_022478985.1 of Massospora cicadina. NCBI lineage: Eukaryota > Fungi > Entomophthoromycota > Entomophthoromycetes > Entomophthorales > Entomophthoraceae > Massospora > Massospora cicadina. The sequence goes on from JAKSZP010017304.1 coordinate 42,843, forward strand.
GCCCAGATGTTGGAGAGCTTGTTTTTCCGCCCAAATCTGTGTTAGTCTTGGAATAAGACATGGTCTCCTACAGCAAACAGTGAAAATCCGCTCCATCTCTTCTGATCAGCTGCCTGATCACAATTCTTCTTGGCCAAGCTGGAAGAGTAGGCTTCCATTTGTAGCTTGATCTATGTATCCATAAGGGTCTTCCTATAATGCTGAGGGTCCACACCACCAGTGTCCTCTACACAAGAGTAAACCAAGACAGGCAGAGCCAGATGTCGACCATATTGCAGTTGGAAAGGGCTCTTACCAGTGGATAAATGATAGCTTATATCATACTCAAACACAGCTGAAGGTAGAAGGACTCCATTATGAGGGTCAATCCTTTACCAATTTATGGAATATTTCACTAGGGTTCTGTTGACCTGCTCCACCATTCCATTTGATTCTGGATGATAGGAGGTGGTCAAAACCCCACAGATCGCCATCTACTCATTCAACTTTGGCAGGATGTACGAGTAAAATTGGTTCTGTTGTCCATTAGAATGAACTGCTGGCAGCCATGTCACTGTATAACACATTTAATAATAAACTTGGCAGTGGTGACCGCTCCTAAGTCATTAATATCCCTGGCCTCCACCCATCAAGTCAAATGATCAATGACAATGATTATATACTTGGATCAATTGGTGCTAGTTGGAAGAGGTCCCACTGCATCAATGGAAATGGTGTGCCAGGCGAACCAGGGTTTAACCAGCTGGTATGTGGTCTTCTTGTGAAATGGCTTTTCCACTTGACACTGATGGCAACAACTAACTGTTTCCAATAAGTTGTAATGCATGCTCTCCCAGTAGTAATGGGGTCGCAAAAACTCCAACGTTTTCCGCAATCCTCCATGTTCTACAGCCCAATGAGCATCCATAATAATCGTGGGTCTAGATGAAGGTTTAGGGAAATTCAGCGTCGAGTCTCCAATCTGCTTATATAGTTACCCCTCATGTAGAAAATTATCCTAACTGAGACCATTCAATACCTTGATCACCTATGGCAGCTCATCATGGTATTTGTTCGCCACCATATTCTTATACATTATTTCAGCTAAATCTGCTGTGATAGCGACCATTGGCAGCTGGGAAAGACAATCTACATTTTGATGTTTTTCTTCAAGACAGTGTACAATCTCGAAATTGTACACCTGGAGCTTCAGTGCCCAACGTGTGAGCAGTCCTTCCAGTTCACGCAGATTCTGCAGCCAGTGCAAGGAAGCGTGATCCATTACTACTTGAAATTTTACCCCATGTAGATATACCAAAACTGTTTGAAAGTGTAGATCACCGCCAAACACTCCTGCTCGGTCACAGTTTAGTTTTGTTCATGGCAGTTCAAGCTTTAACTACAAAATGCGACAGGATGCTCCACGCCATCGTCATCCTTCTTGGATAATACTGACCCTATAGTGGAGAGGGATGCGTCCATTTATACTATGAACTGTTTGTCAAAGTTGGGATATTGCAGAATGGGTGCGCTTGCTAATGCAGTTTGCAACACATCGAAAGTTTTCTGACATTATTCCATCCAATTGAAAGAAGAATTTTTTAACAAATCAAAAATGGGGCCCCAATGAAACTGAAATTGGGAATGAATCATCTTTAGTATTAGACCATCCCTAGAAACACTTGAATATCACGCTCATTACCTGTTTGAGCCATCTTGCTTATCACTTTCACCTTTGCCAGCGCGGTTTAAACCTATTTGAATCCACAATGAACCTGAGGTATTTTAGTTGTTCCTTAAAGAAATGAAACTTCCGAGGCTTAATTTTGATATTAGTGGTAGTGAGAAGATGGAACACTTGTTCCAAGTGGGCAAGGCGTTCTGTAAACATCTGTGATAACACATTGACTTCATTGATGTAAACTAAGATGCATGACAGCTTCAAGTCACCTAAAATCATATACATGACTTGCTGGAATGTAGCTGGGGCGTTGCACAACCCTTGTGGCATGCGAGTTGGCTGGAATAACCCTCTCAAAGTGATGATAGTGTATTTCTTCCGTTCTACTGATGGCAAATCGATCTTCCAGTATCCCAAGATTAAATCCATGACGGAAAAATAATTCGCCCCACCCAATTGGTCCAAAGTGTCATCAATCCACAGAAGAGGGTAATAGTTCTTTTTTGTTACGCTATTGAGCTTGTGATAGTCAATAACCACTCAATTTGTTCCATATTTTTTCTTTACAATGAGCACAGGTGATGCCCATGGACTGTTTGATGGCTTTACCATCCCTTACATGAAAAGTTTATCCGCCTCGTATGAGACAACCTCTTCCACCACTTTTGATCATCTAATAGGTCATGATCGAATGGGAGGGTGTTCCCCTGTATCTATCTGATGTACCACCCTTAAGTGCACCCCAAATCATGATTGTCGTGTGTGAAAATAACTTGATACTTTTCAAATAAAGCCATAGCCTTATCTCGCTGTTCCACCAATAATCCAGTAAGTGCTTCACGCGAAACCACTGTCAATGTGCCAAATGAAGAGCTTGTCAGTAGTCCAAAATATTCCCATGAGCCAAAATCATGAATACTGCGAGCTTCCTCTATAGAAACTAGTTGTAGGTAAGCCACAACTTGGTGCCACTGGATAGTTATTGTCTCCTTCTGTAAATTTGATAGCAGCAGCTTACCTTCCCAGTCCCAGGGAACAGTAGCCCTGGAGCCACATGTGGTTCAAGCTGTGAGTGCTGTTGGGGCACCATAATTTCCCCATAAAGCCCTTTAGGGACACTGATTTTAAGCTTAGTCCCTACTATCTACTGGTGTCCAGACAGTAGGCTCAAAGCGCTCGCTGCATGAAGCCTTACCTTTGTACTCATAAATCTGGTTGGGGAGGGCTCTTGCTCACTGCTTCATTTGTTGATATCAAACAGAAATCACTCCATCACTGTACGCTAGATTGATTTGACTAGAGCAGAATGGATCCATAGGGATTTCACAAAAATAAAATAAATGAGGATATGTCATCCAAAAACATTAAGAGTTTCCTCCGCCTTTTTTATCATAAAGCCAATTCTCCTCATAAATGCCACACCAATTAACATGTCATAGTTGTTGTTTGGCAGAACCACAGCTGGAGTGGAAGCCCGGACTGACCCAATTCATAAAGGCAACGTGCTATAAGCTTTTTCAGACACAGTGCTATGCGTCCCCATGGTTCCATATACTACTCGATGGTCTACATTTGGTTTCAACAGAAGCTTAGACACCAACCTGGTAGAGACTATGTTCACAGGGGCTCCCATGTCTATGATAGCGCGGATCTTTGTGTTTTGAACAAAAATGTTGAAGTAAGAGCATTTTGAGTAAGAAGAACCATCAGTGTTTATTATGTGTACATCCAAGGGCTTTGTGTTATTCAAGAAGGAGGAAATGCCCCTGCTGACCTGAGGATGCTCACTAGTGATTTTCACAACCAGAATGGCTACATTAACCCAACTAATGAGGCAACGTTTTTCGAGGGATCCTTGTTGCTTGTGCCAGTTTGTTCCAAGATATGCCACGCATATGGCTTCTGCACATCCTATCGGAACTCAGAGCTTAGGGGAGATTTTTCGCTCTTTGAAATGGAAGCAGGGGTATCCAATGAAAGCTGTTGGTATAACAAATCGTCCAATTGAGTTTTTAAATCCTACATGAAGAGATGCTTGGGAATTTCTAGGGACAAGTGAATTGGACTTAGCAGAGGTAGAGCATCTGTCTCTACTCCGCTTGAGCTTTTTCCTGCTGATCTTCTCAGTTGGCATAGCATACACTTGTGGTTTGATAACGCAATTGCCCGCATAATGCCCTCGTTGTATGCACTGGAAGCAGGTATTCATAAAAGGTTCACATGTATAGCTTACAGCAGAAGGACCAGTTAAAAAATTGATGGTATGGTTCCAAGGTCATGGACAAACTGGTGGATCTTACATAGGCCAAAAGGGTCTGCTGATTTGTATGATGGATGAATATGTTCCAGAGGTTGATAGCTAGGTCACTGTGGCCCATATCCTGAAGAGCTTGGTGCAGAGACAGTAGAGGTCTTTTGGGCTACATTAGGAGTGCTGATTGTGGCAGAGAGTTAACGTAAGGCGTTCATGATTCAAATAAGTCCTGCATCTCCATCCAAAACGTGACATAGCGTTATGTAGTTCCTGATATGGTTTGACAGCCGCCATCATCACTATACCAATATCCTTAGTTGATAAAATGTTAGCTCTGAGTAGTACATGTGCTTCTGCAAAGAAACATCTTAGCAAATTCTAACAGGTTCTCATTTCAAGAAAATGTACAGTTAGGAAGTTAACTTTTGTCGGGCTATCTTGGCCGTTTCCCCAAACAGCCAGAAAATAATTGCTTTCACTTCTATGTAGAATACTGAGATATTTGAAAGGTAGCAGGTAACTTGATCAGCGCTTTCCACATCTAGAGCAGACAGCAACATTTTACTTTCCACAAATCAGAAGCCCCTTCCACAGCAAATTCAAATCGCTTAAAGTAAACTTGTAGATTGCCGTTATGACTGAAAGGAGGTAATGTCTCAATTCAAACAGCTTCGCCTTACTCCAGGCTCCCGCCGCAAGGAGCAGGCGAATTGGTTCCTGAGTGACTATAGGGAACCACCCCTTGTGAACTATCATATGGCCATCCAGATTGAATCAAATTCGTTAAAATGGACTCAGAAGAAGTATTGTTACGTGGGGGGTCCATTTCAACTCCTGAGGGATATTTGTTGGCTGATCCATAGCATTCTTCCCCCAAATCACCACTAACTTCACCACTCCCCCTAGCTCTGGAATGCTCCACAAAATGTTCGTTGATTAGATGTTCCATTTTAACTGAATATCATCTACACCGTCTATCCTGAAATTCTTGTTGCAGTGTCTAATATTGATGTTGCAACTCCTGACAGAATTCCCGCACAATGTCCAGTTTCTGCTCCTCTGCTTGTAGGCGCGAGAGGACATCTTTGACTATGTTCTGCTTTTGTTCATGCTACCAGCTAGCGTTACCCACTTGTTGAATAGCGTCATTATTTAGTTAAGGAGAGCGGCTTATTTCCAAATCAATTCCTCATTTGCCCATTTAAAGGGTATCGAGTCATACTTGCATGTCCACATACTCTCTTGTCTCAATGATTGGAAGAGGAAAAGCTTGACTGCACTCATCCTGGTGTAACAACTTCCAGTTGTGTAACCCGACGGATTAGCTGGAGGTATTTGGGGGACATCAACCAAAGGATAAGCGCATTATCTGTCATTCGCTGACTACTCCATTTAATGTGAAGTTGGGTTAATTCAGCTGGTATAGAACTGACTTGATCCGTCACTTTCTGTACCATTAGTAATATTTTTCCCTAAGCTGAGCAATCTTGGCTTCAAGTGCTTCCACCCATTCTGTTAGATCAATCATAAAGCACTCGGTATTGCTATCCAACGTTGTTACATCCTGAATCCATTCTGCAATAGGCCATGCCGATCCAACAGTTCTATTACCTGGGGTAACTCTAGATTTAACTGTAGTACCAAAATGGCCAACCAACGGTGGACATCCCAACATGATGGTCCATCAGTAACAGCGCCCTCTGCACCTCCAAAAAAGAGCAATTGAGGCGTTTGAGCAGGAGGCAAGTATCATTTTGCTGTGCTTGAGCGAACTGCGTTACATCCTCAATCTTTATATTGTGGCGAGCCAGCACATGCAGTAGCTGGTGAATAGATGGTTGCACATAAGTGACTAGATACTCCTCAATTCCGTGGGTATCAAGGCGGTCAGCCAACCCTGTTGTAGTTGCATCCAGATATGACATGTACAAGGCGTAGCAGTTTTCTTGGTCTCGTTGGTTATAAAACAACTCAAGGTATACTCCCCTGCCTCATCTTCATATATCCAATACCCGCGCAACAGCCATTCCATAATATCCCGCAGCTGCTGAGGGGTCACATTTATGGTGCATCCTTGTTGGTCAGCCATCATCTCAGGGCAATTTTCTAATTGCATATTGACCATAACTTCTTCACCACCTGGTTCAATTAAAGTAAATAATACTTGTCCATTGTTGGGTGCTTCCTGTGCTTCTTCAGCATAATGCATGCAAAATCTGATCGAATTTTGTTGTAACAAATAGGGCTCATCATTTTATCCTAGCGTAGAGGAACTACATTGACAGTGGCTTCCTGTAGTGAGCACCACTGTTAATTCTTGGTGTAAAGGCTTGATTCCGCTGAGTCAGTTTTCACAGGGTATTAGCCACTGAGCAACCAAATTGGATGATATGAAATTTGCTAACTTAAATAAAACTTGTAATATATATATGGAGCAATCGCCCCTTATTTGACCCTTATTAATCTTATAATAATCGTAAACTTATCTTCAACAACCTGATCACTAATAAAGACCTCCTATTCAATCCTCCATATGACTCTTTTAAATCTTGGTTCCCCAATCTGGATGCATCCTCATCTTGGTAGTCTTCTATTCGTTTTCCCTTTTCTAGAAGTTCTCATTTATATCAATTTCTCAGCATAATTCCCCTCAATTCACCAAATGGTTGAAATTATGATCAGTCATTAATTATATACCTTTTCTGTCAATCTTGAGACTCATCTTGATTCCCACTCCAATCTGCTGGTATATGTAGCATATCGTCCAGTCATATCAACTTCCTGACAAACACCATTTATTTTTAGTTATTTTTAAAATAAATTAAGCAGTAGATGGGAAACAGGTTCCTAAGCCATATATCTTACAGCTCCTCAATATGCCTCTTCCACCCCTTTGAGACCAGCAGTGCCTTGTGGACTGGAGGTAACTTGTGGGTATTTTCATACCCATGAAAGGAGCCAGATCTTTCCTTTGAACTTTAAGTTCTTAAAAAGAATTCATGAAGGAATCTGATGGGTTTGAAACTATAATTTCATTCTCTTTACTCATCTAGGAGAATAATCAATGTTCGCCATATTAAGGGTACTTCAAATTTCTAATAACTAGGAGGTATTGTCCTGTTAGAGACAGTTTCTAAGTTTAATTTTGGTGTTTTTTCCTTCTCATGTTTTGAGATCTTAAACCTAGGTTATTTTATTGGTTGTCAAGGTTGAATATCTTGTTCCAAAGTTATGACTATTCACTAATCTGTTGTAAGAAGGAAGAGGTCACTGACTGACATCCCATCAATATTCAGGCGGTTTTTTAAGGCAAGAAGACACTAATGCAATGCTAATAAAGCGTTTCCCCAATCTTTATTCCTTAAGGAGGTGGAGGAGGATTGTTTTATCGGTGTGGAACCCAGAGGGAAGATGCTTGAGAGGATAACATAGCTGCTACTGAGGATAAGTTCCTCAGGAAGGTTCTTACTCCAATAGATTATGAAAAGAAAAAGCGGCCTTCAATGATGCTGTGACGGGATCCTATGTGGGATTAATGCTTGCAGATATGACCAAGGCTCTAAAAAGCTGTCTGCGATATCAGTAGGAATTGATACTGAAGGAACTAACGCCACAAAAGCCTCTAAAAGTGATGATAGATTAGAGGCACGCTGATACAGGGCGATGAGGCGGAAGAGATAAGATACTCTGGATTCAGGTGCTTTTAAGCTGTAGTACTTAACTTAATATGGGCGTGTGGTTTCATATTTTGTTTGAAGAACGCAATACTCCTTTCACTAACGGCAAGCGTCTCTTTCTATTATGTCTAGGAAAGCCGAAACTCCTTTACATCAGTGGGAACAGCTTTCAGAGATCTCCCTGCCGCATAGCGCACTTGGAGCTCTTCTAGTGCATCTAGAACCTTTTCATATTTCTGGAGATGGAACTGTGTGAATCCTTAACACTGCTAAGCTTCCTAAAGGGATGGCACAGATTACTGGAGTTGGGTGGTCATTTCATCAGGTCACCATAAGTTTTCTAAATGCCTGGATGAGTGAGACAAGAGATTAACAATAGAGATCAGATCACATAGTGAGTTAAAAATTAATTGCAATTAGATAGTCAATTGCTTTGCCTGATCCAAGCAGGAGGGCGAAAAGTTATAGGTTTTTTTCAGTCCTTTATTTCATGGTTCCTGCCAATTACGGTAAGACTTGACTTCCGATCTGGGTGTGTAAACACCCAGTTAAAAGATTAGAATCTCGGTTGCATAACAGACCTAACATCTTTTAGGAGGGAATCCTTGATTTATTTGAGGGTAGTGAAAAATTTATCAATGTACCAAAGGCCACCATAGCAAAAAATGACTGAATTGGGTGAAACTGTAGGTATTGCCATGGAAATCTACCAGGAGTGAAATATTCAGAAAGGATGACTACTTTTACTGGGTTTATAGTTGCTGACTTTTGGTTTTATTTTTACAACCTCCTGTTCTTCTTATTGTAAAATAGCTATACTTGAGAAGTTGATAACATTGTAAAGTGGTTCCTGATCCACTATTGGTCTGGTTCTGATAAAACAAGTTTGAAACTAGCACAGGATAAATAACTCGACGTGGTATATTGTCCCAAGATTAACCAACCTTGTTTATTTTTAAAATACTTATACTCTCTAGGTGGTACTAGAACAATTATGAAGATGGAATCATGATTTGAAAGAAAATGGTTTGATTCATGTACAGGGTGAGTTTGGCAATTATCACGCAGTTAGTGAGGTGAAAGTGAATGGCTGGGTGGAGTTTAAAAAGTAGTGTAATTGCATATTAACATAATGAAATTTATTTGGGGTATTTCTCATGGATTGATGCTCAAGATGATCTGGAGACCAAGCTCTTTGTCCAGACTGCAAGTACAGGCGTTCACTGCTAATGAACGGCATACTATAATCAGCGTGATTGGAGGCTTCATGTCATCCATATTGTGCCAACCAGTGGTGGGTCAGCAAAGCAGATTAAAAAGATGATTGGACCTTAATGATTTTTGGGTTGTGAGGTTTCTGTTTGGGCAGATAACGCCAACCAGTAAGGGTCAGCAACCTTATCTGAGAGATTGGGGTGCCAGTCTGGAATGGTAGATTGGTAGACAATTTTGGGGCTTTGTTACTTAAGACTTTCTCTATTGCATGCTGAGCTTATAAGACAATGTATTGTAGTGTTCTCACTCAGCGATTATTGGGGCCAAAACGCTGATGTTGACGTGCATGTCTGGGTGCAATAAGAAGATATTTTAAAAATTAATTTAGTGGATCCCATAGAGAACAAGTTCAGGAGACCTTTGACTTATATTATAGAACAAATAAAAGAAGGGACTGACAACAAACCCTAGAAGGGCTGTTGTCTTTTATATCCAGTTGAGGGGAAAGGGGATGACACGATGCCTTGGAATTAGCCTAACTTGGGACCTCTTCTTGTTGTTTCCTATTGGTTGTGCTAGGAAGAACAATAGGACTTTGAGGGTTAGCAAAATAATTTTGAACAAAATCATATAAGCTTAGGCAACGTATATCTCAGATAATTAACTGAAGCGCTTTAATCAAGCTAAAATTGAGTATTTATACCAGATTGTATATTAGTTGTAATACTCTAATGTAAAGCGATACTGTTGATCAAACGATTGAAAAACTTCGAGATTAAACTATAGACTCAGATCAGCAGCTCATGATCTAAAACCTTGTATCTGGTGACCTAAACCAGTTACTCTGACTCAGTAAGGTTTCTCTAAGTTCTGAGGCTGAATATCTAATTTATAGGGGTCGGGAATATGAAAAGGTGTGGGTAGGATGAGACTTGGGGTCCTGCTAGTGGCCCTGATCTAAGCTACCTCCCCACATAACCAGAATTTTTTACAAAGGAAGAAGTAGAGAAGATAAGCACAGTATGGGGTCCTTGGAGGCCAAAGCATTAAGTTCTCGCTCATCAATAACATGAGCAAATCTTCCAGTTATTCCAAAGGCTCCGCTGGTGCATTTTGGTTTTCTTTTTCGCTTGTAATGAAACTTCTCACAGTCTAACCCATGAGTATGGAGCTCCAGATTTACAATGATGAACATGTTAACAGAATAGATGACATTACTTATTAAGCATTGGCTTCAGAAGGAAATTGTTTTTAGTACCACTACTTGATGTATAAATCTCTCAATAAACTGTGGCTGTTACTAGACAATAATGAGTTCATCTCTTTCCCTTTACCTTTGGTAGTTTATGAATGATAAGCGAGATAATATAGCCAAAAATAGAAAGATACAGGTTCTTATGACTTGTTTTGATGATAAAGTGACCATGGATTGAGTGCATATTAGGGGTCATATCTTCATTATCTAGAACAACTTCTTGAGTGGAAACCACTAAGGCTCTAAACCAGAGAGGTAAAGATGTACAAGCAACAAGGGATTTTGTGCTTGAGGGTTTAGAAGATAAATATTTCAAGTTACAATTATAATCAGGCGTAGTCTTTATTTGCTTATCAGATGAGAGGAAATAATATTAACTTGGGAGCTAATATTTTACAAAATATATTACTTTTACTTTTACACCACTACTTCTACACATGTGGCATCAGAGACAAAGTAGGGAAATGATCGATGTCATATGGTATAAAAGAATCATTGAAGGTTACAGGAGTTTTTCCTAAGCGGAAAGATAATAGAAACTATAAACTTTCACAACTAGAAAGAGTTAGGGATGCAATTTCTGTCAGGAAGGAAACTGAAAAGTACTTGAACTTTTAGGATTCATAATATGATGTTAAGGAAAAGACTCTTCATTGTATGGAGCCTCACGTCCTAGGCTGACGCATCCTTTTCCATCTTATCAGATATCTTATTCCAACATTGATTCTCATATTAATTAAATAATCACATTAAATGCAAGGGTCCCGTTAGGGTTTAAGTTTTGTTCCAGCTTGCAACAGAGATATGGGCTGAGAACCCTTATTTCTGCAGTTTGGCGTGAATCTGGTTTTGTAGCTTAATAATGGCTTCATTTTTGGCCATAAAACAATTTGAAAAAGCTTCTTTTCTTCTTTGAAGTGCAGCACATGGTGTCAGTGTAAAGGAAATTGGATAATATGCAGGTATCACATTGTTCAATGTAACACAGTTGTAAAGCTAGATCTCAAGCTTCATATTAGAAATATTGGGTAAAACCTAAATAATATTCTACCTTTTAAGATGGTTTCAAGGCAAAGTCATCATTGGATGGTTGTTAATGAATACATTGGCTATCTCTGCTGTTAATTCCCACAATTACTTACTATTTTAAACTCAACACAATCTCATCTATCCCCCAGACGCTAAGGGCTTTAGTTGTGAGTATTGTTATATGGTCCATTCACATAATTGCCCTCAATGCTTTTAACAGGATCTTCCACAACATTAACCAAGCTATCGTCAGGTTCCACAACCATTTGCTTGACCACTTTCAAGCCTGCTATTCGGATCACTAAAACACAAATGGAAGAAACGGATGGGTAACTGGCTAACAATCTGGTTTCCTTCGATGTGACACTGAAAACCTCACAATCTATATAAGCGGTACACCCTACTAGCCCTTAAGCTGTTAAGTCTCTCAAGGTCATAGTCACCCACAACCCGTGGCTACTAGCCACACCCAAGTGTACCATGTCTTGTCTTATCTCTCTAATTCTAATGCTTAGTGTGCTCCCACCTCTTTATTTTCCTTTCCCCACATATCAGATGTGTCATTTCCCTGGTTGGCCATCCTCAATCAAATAAAAGTTTTTTCAATCCTCCTGATTATAATCATAAGAGGTGCAAATATATGAAGGTAAGGATTTTTGAAGTTTGTGGTGTTGAATAAAACTTTAGATTTTGGATATTGATACAAATATATGAAATAATAGATATTATTGTGCAAATTAGTTTGCCTGTTTATATATTAGTACTCTTTATAGTGTTAAGATGAAACAAAATAGATATAAAGTAAAGAGAAAGTATAAGGTAAAGAACTACTAGGCTTAATCTGGATTTAACTTAGTATACATGAATACATCAGTAAGGATTGTTTCCTTAATATATTAGCGGTGCTTTAGTCTAGCAGATAATTAATATGAGAAATCCAGGAAGCCTTTCATTGTACTACGTAAAAAATTACCACATTGAAAAATAATATAATATTCACTTGACATTGGGAAGCAGAATTATATTTCATATTACTAGACTAAATTAGATACTCTGCGAGAGAAGTCTTGATTAGTTTTTTCATTTAATATAGTTTAAATACTGTGTTGATAATGGAAGTTGCTTGGGTTACATTTTAGTCGGAGTGTTTAGAAACCAACCAATTTGTTTTGTTGATTGCAAATTCAGCATTGCTAAATGTTAAATGCTAAGCAACTAATGTTGATATTAATTTGTGCCTTAGGCCTGATGTAGTATCAATTAATTAAAACAATAATAATAAGTTTGTTTTATAGATGGATGAATCAAAGGCCCAAAGTTATGGGTTCACACCAGATAGGGCAAAACCTGCCAGTGCCTCCTCCAAGCCTCAATCAGGGGTGACATTCTTTTGTTCATATTGGAATATTTTAGTAGAATCTTGGGCCAAACTTCTGACTTTGTGATTCTTCATTCATCCAAAGTCTTTGTTTTGAGTTATATGTGGTAGAACATGATACTTGGAAAAAATAACTGGTCAATAGCACAGGGGTTGGTTTGTCTGTACTTCAGGCTAAAGGTTAAGCGTTTGGTCATTTTGAGATTTTGTTTCAGCGGACTCAATTTGTTTTTCTCTCAAGGATAGTGTAAGTAATGTTAACATCAATAGTTAGACCCCAAAATTGAATTGCAATTGATCAATAACTGGTGCTCAGTTGTTCCCATATTATCGAGGTAAATCTTTGCCATTGTTGAGCTAAAGCAAGGGTCACAACATGCATATCTAAAAATTCGCATCTGAAGCAGGTAGAATGTTTCAGAAGCTGGTATAGATGACCGCTTTGGTAATTTTATTTGGGTGTGGGAAACCCTAATGACTTTCTGAAACTTAGCTGCGCTGAGATAAGTGGTTTTAATCAATTAAGATACTAGTTTATGTGTACAACGCTGGACTAAAAGTAACTTTGTGTTCTGTCATCAATGTGCAGGATAAATCATGATAGGGTAAAAGCATTTTAATAATGTAGCACACTCACTATGGAGCGCAGTGCAAACTGGCCAATTTGTAGGCAATAAATAGAAGTTGGCATCATTAATGTCAAGTAGACGATGCTTGGGTTTGAATTGGGTAGCTTGATATACATCTTGTTTATGCAACACAGATAATTAGTTGAGTTTATATCAAGTTTCTTATTGGGAAGTTTGTCTTTTAAAATTCATATGAGAACCTATTATCATTTAGAGATCCAAATCCTTGGATTAACATGGCTTGGAATTGTATTTTAAATTTATTGTGGGGAAGGCCGACCATGGGATGGACACTTCCGAATATGACTCAGGAAAGACAAACTTAGTACCAGGGGAGGCACCCCATAGAAGCGATGCTATCTCTTGTTACCAGCGGGAACGCCACTTATGGGGAGGGGGAGGGAACGTGTGAAGGGGCCGTAGCCACTATTGAGCACGTGTGGAGGAAGGGGTCTGATTTGATGAGCCAGACTGGGAACCAGGAGGAGACCAGCTGTTGGTGACGCGGTGGGAGGAATCCAAACATCCACGCTTGAAAGTGGTCCACCAAATGAGACTGGAATCTGTGGAAAGCTTCTGGGAGGGTGGGGATGGAGCCAGCGATGGCATCCAAGACAATCGTGTGGATAGTCCACTTGGCGATTGCAACCACCAGAGCACAGAGGGAGGGTGGAAGGGGGGAGGCCATTGATAAAGCAAACATATCTCTTGACAGACTGAAGCGATGCGTTTGATCCTGGCCCAGCAGACGTTGAACTTCGCGCCATATCACTTTAGAGGTGGGGCACTTCTCCAGGCGGTGGAACAGCGTTCCATACTGGCCACACATGACACAGGATGAGTGTAAAGCGTTAGAGCGCTCAGCTGTACGATACACCCGCCTCAGGCTTCGCCACACATGGGAGCGGACTTGAGGCTGCAACAGAGGATGGTGTGCGGTTTTCCAGATAGTATTTTGGGTCTCAGTGGAATAAGGGATGTCCATCATGTCCAGGTAGTCCACCCTGGATAGGACATGGGGTCAAATGGGGATCACGCCATCTTGGATGGGTAGCCCCTGTACCTCTTATGTGAACTGAGGAGAGGGGCGGCCTCTCCAGGTTGTATGTCCGCTAATATGAATTCTCCACTCTGCGCTTCGCATGGAGAGTAGGATTCGTTTGTAGTGGGTTTTAGTCCCGTGAGGACCTGTGGCCGATGTGTGTGATGCGAGGTATTTCATCAGGGAGTGGGGGTTTGATGGATTGTTGAGGCCCAAGGCTCGGGAGAAGTTGGAGCAGGCCGCGCGGGACCAGTGTTGGGATGGGAGTGTAGGAGCGGTGACGGCCGCGATCCAGGTGCCCAGGATCTTGGCAGCATGGGCTTTGAAGTCAAGCAGGCCCATGCCACCTTGATGATGAGGGCCAAACATGACCTCTAGCTGTACTGGTGGAGGGCGGCCTGACCAAAGCCATCCTTGCAGCAAAGCATACAGGGATTTGAAGAAGCTTGGGGAGAATGGGATGGCGTGGGCTCCAAACCAGACTTTGGATAGGAGCATAGAGTTGGCAAGGACAACTTTGCCAGTGAGGGTAGTAGGGTGGGCTCTGAGAGAGGCGATTCGCTTCGTCACGTTGTCCAGTATACGGCACTCCATTACTGCTGACGCATATCCGCCTGCCTCCATCCACACGCCCAGATGGCGCACCGGTCCTATGGTAGGACGTGGCACAAAGGGGAGCACCAGTGGAACGGTGTGTGTTGAGTTAGTAAGGCGTGGACGTGGGCGAGCAGATGGGCCAGGTTGGGAACTAATTGCTGGGGCCCAGCAGTTCTGAAACCGACCAAGGAGGATGATTTTGGTTTTGGATGCGTTCAGTGAAGCGTTGCTTACCTGGGTATAACCTGGATGAGGGCTTCAAGCGCGCGTGCATCTTGTTATTAGACACCCCCACCACGCAATCATCTGCAAATGCCATCATCTTGACTGGGGTTTGGCCTGGCACATGGACCCCAGTGAGTTGGGCATTCACATTTCGCAGTAGTGGGTCAAGGCTGAAGTTCTATAAGAGTGGGCTGAGGGGGTCCCCTTGTCGCAAGCCCCTTAGAGGGCGGACTACTTCCGTTAGGAAGCCTGGGCCACGCACTGTCATTGTTGCAGATTCCGTGAGCAGCATTACCCAGTTTATGAAGCGGGGGGTAGGCGGAATTGATGGAGGCAGGCCCTTAGGTATTCCCAGTTTACTCTATCATAGGCCTTTTGTTGGTCCAAGAATACCAGTGCCCCAGAGGCTGTGGACTGACATGCATTAGCCACGGAGTGCACATTATCCCAAATCGACCTTCTGGGGATGAAACCGAATGGTTTTGGGGAGATGGTGGCAGATGCTACAGTCCCTAATTGGTTAGCCATAATTTTTGTTAAAATTTTAGTGTCTGTGTTTGTTAGAGAAATTGGGCGCCAGTTGGCTAAGTCTAGCTTATCCCCTTTCTTGAAGAGTGTGAAAGTAAAGGCCTCATGTCCTCCTGGTAGGAGGCGCGTTTCCATCAAGCTTTAGTTAAGTGAGGCGAGTAGCAATGGGGATATATATTTGAAATATATTTTGTAGAGTCATATGGAATGCCATCTGGGCCTGGGCATTTTCAGTTTGGCGCACCACAAATGGCTGTCCATAATTCACTTGGAGTAATTAAATTCATTATTTCTGGGTATCAGAAAATGGTGCAGATGTGGGCTCAATCAAGAAATTCTGCCACTTCAGCCAGCTGAATTAGTTTGGCTCAGTACAACTCGGAGTAATATTTTTGCATTTCCATTGCCACTTCAGCCAGTGTATCCGCAATGGAATTATCCGATCTTCACACCTGTGTGCAGGCCACACTCTGGCTTGGTGCGAAATTTTTTTTAAAGAAATGTGCGGTGCACTTGTCACCTTTTGTGATGCACATGGCCCTGTATTGAACACAAACCCGATGATTATGTTGCCTTTTGAGTGCGTTGAGGTGGGCAGCTGCCTCTGCCCACTTCCAGCCCCATGCAGGGCTGTATCCTGTAACTGGGGTGTTGGACTCCAAGTGTGCCAACTCTGCCAGAGTGCACAAGATAACCGCCAATGTGGCTCGTGAGCATCTGGAGGAGAGATGGCGAGAATGGTGGATGGTCCTCTTTGAAAGTTGCCCATGTGGAAATGGGGTCCACACAAAATGGTCAACAAACTTTTTTGCCAAAGTTGCCTCTTCCACCCACATGGAAAATCCTGGCAACGCGAGCTCGGGGGGGCGGATTTTGCACTAATGTGGGGCCTTAGCAGCTGTGACAGGTAGGTGGTAGGTTAGTGAGACCAGCCAATGGTTGAGAATTCCATTTTCATTGTTTTGAATTGGGAGATGTGGGGTTGGAATTTCGCCGGCGTTAGAATAAGGTTGATGCAGGTCATAGACCTTAATTGGCCGTTGTGGATGTGGGGACGTGTTATGTTTTTGAGCAGTGGGCCATGTCGTGGCAGCACATCCATTAACCCAAGAGTGGCCTTTAGAACACGTAGTTCTACATGACCCTGTGGGGCGTGGGGTGAGGAAGGCCACTGGTCCGTTGGTGTGGTTAGCCAACAGTTCATGTCGCTGACTAGGAAAGAATCTGGGGGTAGTGGGAGGGATTTGACCAATGAGAAAAATTCCTGACGCTCGTGTGCACCATTTGGGGCATAGATGTTGACAATTGCGTGCACTACGTCAGCCCACAAGAAAGTGACAACAAGCACTCAGCCATTTAGGAATGTTTCTGAGGATATAAATTTGAAAAAATTATTTTTCCAAATTAGCACCCCACAGTGCTTTGACCAAAAGGATAGGGATAGGAGGAGCATTGTCTTCCAAGTTTCCTTGGAACCTCGTGGACAGTGGGACTCCTGGATGGCCAGGATATCCATTGGTAAATTGTGTTGTAAAAAACTCAGTTTCCTAGCCTGGGACAGGGAGGCCTTGAGTCCAGCAATATTCAACGTCCCTAAAGTGTAGGTTTCCCCCATCGCACCTTAGGTGTAAGAGGGTGGGCCCCCAGGCCCACCAGCCTCTTCTAGATCCCCATGGGCCTTCACAGCAGCACGGGTGTTAGCAGCAACGCTATTAGAGTTTTTGTTGATTTTTGCGGAAAGAGTTGCATTGGCTTTAGCCTTCACTTTTTGTTTTCCCGACGTCAGATGAATTTTTTGAGGTGCGGATGAGTTCAGTGCACCGTTGAGTGGGTCAAAAATAAATTTTCAGTTGGGATAGGTCCCAAGTTGGTTTCAACCAGAGCTTGGGTGCAACGATTGGGTGAGATTGAATCTCCCATCAGATCCTCAGATTGAGTGGCCCACTCGGCATGGGCTTCCCAATATGATTGTTTGATGGATTCCTGAGTTGCTTCCACCACGAAGGTTTCCATGTCCTCCTGGCGTTGTGAGTGTGTGATAGCGGTGGTGGCCTTGGCCGCTTCCTTGGCCGCAGCCCTATGGGCCTGCTTGGCCTTCTTCCACTCTTGCAGGGAGATAGGCTTTACCAGTAGGTAGCAGCCTTGTGCTCCCCCATGGGAAAGCCTCCTTGGTGCTTGCAGTTGGTTCATAGTGTGCCTCTCCATTGGCCATGGCCACTGAGGGGTGCTCTTGGAATGTGACGCCCTCCCTGATTGGGCATTCGTTAGCCTTAAGGCCTAACACGTCACAGTGGGTGCAAATTGGGGGCGCGCTGTCCACAGTCACCTGGAATGGGTGGGTGGTATGCCCTGCAATATCAATAAAAGTGGAGTGTTGGATCTGGGTTAGGTCCTTCGCGATCTCCTCAGTTGGGGTCAGAACTACGATGGCTTTGCCGGTGCACAGGTGTGGCATCAGTGTGAAGGGTTGCATTTTAAAAGATTGTATTTCGCCGTATATGGCGAGACCATCTTTCAGGTATTGTTCCAAAATGTCACATTTTACCGTAGTAGGCAAAAAGTCAAACGTGAGGAAAATTTGGTTTGATTTTGTCCATCTGGTGCGTTTGGTTTCGATGACCCATTGCCCTTCAGGGAGGTCGACCACTATGCGCACCACTGCAGCCTCGTCTGCTGCCTTTTTGCTTTTGAAACCTAGGTCCAGCCAACTGCTTGACATGGAGTGAGGTGCAACATACACCGCGGTTGGGAAAATTATGTGCACATCTTCACAAAATTTTTCCCATAAGGCCATTTTTTGAATGTCCAGAAACACGCAGAATCCGAATTCCACTGACAAAAGTGGCTGGGAGTGTGGCGTGTTGATGTACTGGTTGCATCATGCTTGCCATGCGAGTATCACCAGGGAAATCGTGACCGCTAGTTTTTTAAGATTTTTGTCTATTCCGCCAGATTCTCTGGGGCTTTTTAAACGTTGGAGGCCGCGGGCCTTCCACCTGCTCCTCTTACCTTGCTTGCCCAACTGCTCCCTGACATGGGCGCAGACTAATCTCCTCTGTGAGATTATCAAACTAGATTCAGTCTTGAATTGATTAGGTTGCAAAAGTGATTGCAACGAGAAAGAAAAGTTTAAAGTTTTGGATCTAATATTAGTTACTGGCTCATTGAGTTGTCCATGGCAGAACATAAGAGATGCGCCATAATCATATCCAAAGGTCTTTTAAACAACCTGTATGTCAAAAGGGCTGTTTAATTCCCCAGCTACATTTCAACAAGCCATGGAAACTATCCTCCACGACCTGAAGCTGTCATGCATCCTCATGTACCTTGATGACAATAATGTTTTTCCTAAACTTTTTCTGAGCACCTTACCTATCTAGAAGAGGTATTACATCAGCTTGATGAGGCGAAAATCAAGTTTGAACCTCATAAGTGTAACTTCTTCAAGTACCAATTGGAATACCTGGGGTTTGCGGCATTATCTAAGGGGCTGAAACCACAGCCAGCCAAGGTGGAGGCCATCTGAAAAATGATTACACCAAACAGTAAGCGTGACATACTGTTATATTTGGGAGTGGTTGGCTATTACTGGCGCTTCATCCCTAACTTCATCTGTATTAGGGTTTCACTATTTGAGTTGTTAATAATGGATGCAGTGCTTAAATGGATGGAACGCCGTCAATCTCCTTTGACACACTTTGAACAGCGCTGATTATCGCGCCAGTGCTACAATACCCAATCTTCAATTAAGAGTTCATCATTAAGATGGATTATCCCTTTCCGCTGTAAGGGCGGTCCAATCCCAAGAGGATAAGGGGGAAGAGCACCTAGTGGCGTACTGCAGTCAAAGCTTGAATTGCCATGAACGTACTATACCATGACCAAGTGAGAGTGCTTAGTGGTGATCAATGCATATAAGAAATTTAGATTATAATTTCATGGGGTAAAGTTCAAATTTGTAATGGATCACGCATCATTACGCTGGTTAAAGAAACCTCAATGAGCCTGAAGGGCGTCTAACCCAATGTGCTCTTATGCAGCAGGCATATGACTTTGAGATCCACCACTGACCAGGAGCAAAGCATCATAACGCAAACTGCTTATTTAGATTACCAACCATTGCCATTATGGCGGATCTCAGCAATATGATGTACAATAAGATGCTCAGAGGGAAATATGACAACAAAAAGCCCAAGTTATAAAAGCATTGACTGATAGGCGAGAAAATACCTTCCATTGGAAAGGGGAACTGCACAAGCAGATTGACGGTTCTATGGTGAACTTTCCGCGACCTTTGGCACGGCCTAGCATTATCATAAGCTTACAAGGCAGTCAGATATGGTGGTATGCGCAAAACATTCAACTGTTGCATCCCCAGTATAACTGATAAAGCATGAACTTTGACGTCCTTGAAACCATTTCCTGTTGCCACTAGTGCTAAGTGGAAAAGACGTTTTGTCAGAAGTCTTCATATTGGTTAGTGAAACCACATTATGCTTGGCATACGATTTCACTTGATGTCATTGGCCCTCTGCCAATGGGAGCTAACCAGTCCAAGTACATTATGGTGGCTATCAACCACTTGACCAGGTGGGTTGAATTGCGGCCAATATGGGATTTGGGGGCGGTCATTGTGGCCAAGTTTAAATGGAATGTACTATCCAGAGACATGGCTGTCCTAATTTCATTATTACCAATAATGAAACCAACATTACCTCGCTCATCCTTCCAAATTCGACAAGCTAATGGGCATCTGTGGGGTTCTAACGACTCCATACCACCCTTAGTTCATTGGAATGGTCGAAAAGGTCAATGGAACACTGGTTAACATACTCCAGAAGCTGGTAATGGATAGACATTCTGATTGGAGTTCCATCCTGTCTACCGCTATTTTTATATAACATTAGCTATCATTAAGCCATGGAAAAGAGTCCCTTTAAGCTACTCTTAGATGGCATCCAGAGCTACCTGCCCTGCTCAGTGCCTGTGTGGAAGATACTGTCAGAATGGATCCCCACCATTACTTGACTAAATTATCTGACACATTGATCAAGTTGCAAACAGAAGCATACTCCTTCAGTTTGGCCTAAAAGATCAATAATCAGGCTGTCAATCAAGTTTTCATAGTTTGTTACCTTGGATCCAAGAAGGTGAGATAGCTTTGTTTTAAGACCAGAATGGTTTTGGGCAAATAACATAATAAGGCCAACATCTGTATTAGTTTGTTTAAAATAAATGAGAAAATGGGCGTCAATGCCTACTCCATCAAAGACCCAGTGAGTGGTCATATTAATTGTATGCACGCAAAGTTTCTCTAAGTGTATAAAAAATAGGTGACTTATCGTCCAGTCAAAGGGGGGAATGGTGAGATTCTGATATTACTGGACGATAAGCCTGGAAACGCTATGGCAGATTGGTGAAAATCAAATGACTAGGGTGCTTATTTATGAGTATTTGAGCGCCTTGAGATGAGGCAATATTTTATTACAATAAGTTTTATTGAAACGCCTCCAAATAAGTCAATAAGGCAATATTGACATTTAAAAATATTATTTAGATTGCCTTAAAATAAGGTGATAGAGGATTTAAGAATATCATCCAAAAACCAATGAGAATATGGCGGAAACAAATAGTCTAAGCCAAGAAAATGGTACTGTGCAAAGTTGCTAATATAAGCAAGATAGGGCGATTGAAAGAGAAGGTTGTTAGTAGCTTTGAAAGAGTGGAACAGCGAGGAACCGCTGTATTTATTAGATTAAAGTGTCTTTGGGTCATTTGCTCCTATTTTATTATATTTTCAGGTGTGTTCAGAGGACTGACGATCCTCACATTTTCCATCCATTGCTGATGTGTTCAACCTGTGTGGCCCTTACAGCGTATCCTAACAATATCTCCAAAATATATTAATGACCATTGACAAAGAAACCTATATATTAGCTAAAACTAAATATTTAATAACTTGTGTGAAATTAAATAATCTAGTAAAAGGTTAAAACTTGGTCTTGATGGTCCTCAGCTTGGTTAAGACAAGTAATTTATCATAATTTGGTGGGCTGCAATCAAAATAAGCATTTGAGTGTGGATTATTTGTTACAACTGGTCTGAACTTTACATAAAAATAGATGTGAACCTTTGTGCAAGTAATTGACATAAGTTTTAGAGCTTTTATCTTGAATGGTCTGACTTCTTTATTAGAGCAGCGAGGAGCCTTGGCGTGGGAAAAAAAGTGTCGAGGCATTTAAGTTTGGCTGTCCAGACTTATCAAAGGCCCACCTGGGGCCTCAGCGCAGGGGAAGTATGAGTGGCATAGAGAAATTTGGTTTTTTTGTTCTGTCATTAAGACAGAAAGGATCTTTGATGTGATAAGCCTCAGCTGAGATGTTATCCTTTATCTTTTGGGCTAAATGAGGGTTGAACTGATAATTACATATTAACTTGGGATTAAGAAATCCAAACAAAAGTCATAGTGCTATCAGGGATTCTCAGCTGAGGTTGGGCTCGGCGCTAGGCTGTGCCCCTCCTGAGCCATTCTTTAAGCTCATATGAGCCTAAATAATGGTGTAGGAGAGGCTCCCCTGAAGGGCGACCATAAAGGTTGGGTCCACGTGATTGCTGAACTATTTTCAGAATTTACTTGATTTCCACCTTAATGTGTGTTCTTGAGACTCAGAGGCCACTCTTCCTTGTCTTACCTGGTGTTCCACCACACAGCAAGTTTTTGTCACATTAACAAAAACTTGGGTTTTAGGGTTTGATTTCTTAAGATTACTCTGTCTTTTCCTTGGTGTGCTCGTGGCACCAAATTATTAATATTCTGTTCATTCAAAACTTTTTTTATTAAGTAATATTAAGGTAAATTTACGTTTTTAGATTTTTAACGTCACTTACCTTTTTACTTTTTTTCTCATTTCAAACTTCTATTGATCAGATGTTTAATTATCTAGTTGCATAAGACTAACACTTACTTCTAAAGTCCAAACTTGCATTGGACAGTATTTTGGCGCCATAATTTGGCGCCAAACAGAAGGCAAGAAATCAATTGGAAACTTGGGTTGTTTCATCTCGTTACAGTTGGCGTGACATTGTCAAAAGGATTAACTGGTGTGCGGTGATCAATAAAACACTGGATCTCAACATCTTTAAACTGGAGGATAAGTCATATCTTGGATATTTTGTTTTAACATTTATGTCTGAGAGGTATAAATACATTTATCTTTCCAGATAGGCATCATGGCCTAGAAACAAATAGTACTATTATCTAAGTGATGTTTTCCCAAGATCCCTTTTGCAGAGTTTCATTTTTTATTGTAACTTATGTTTACTCCTTGCAATGACATACGGACTTCTCAATAATGTTACCTTATGATGCTAAAATTTTTGCTGAATAACATTTCTTCTAAATTTTTAAACCGAAAACAGGCTTACCAAGAATATTAGTTGATTAGGCATTTGAAAATGTACAAAGTTTTATAGGGTACACATAAAATTTACCTAGTAGTATATACCCAAAGATACTGTATCATGACCATTCCAGAGCAGTTACACCATAAGATTAAATTCTGATGACTTGGCTGTAACAGTCAATAAACATACATTAAAATTAATTGAGGTGGGTTGACCCTAAGACAAATACACCACACTGATATTTTTTATAGCCAGTACAGGTTTCAAACATGAGTTGAACAAAACATGTACTAGAGTGGAAGCAGGTTTGCCCTGCCAGGATAACCACTCTTACCATACATGAATCTCATAAGGTTAATAATCATGAGATTTGGTTATGTCAATGGTTTCAATTCCATTATTATGGCGAGGTTTTCCTAATTGTGTCAATAGCGTGATAGTTATTTTAAAAATATTAAGTGGTTGTTCATTTTTGAGCTTTCCCATTTTTTCAACATGTTGCCATGATGCCATTAATTCCAGAGGCTTTTACACGCCTCATGACTGCCAATGTATTAGGCCTTTATAGATAATAATTTAAAGTGAGGTCACCCCCATTAACCTCACTTTTAAATTCTATTCTAAACTGCATGTTAACCTCAAATAAAGACGCTATTTGCTAGACCTGTAATGTTTAATATAATTTATTATTATATTGAATTTGAGGAATTAGGAGGTCCATACTGGGTCATGTGGTGTCTGGTTGGATGGGCTCCTCATCTGGAAGGTTGGTTCAGCACAGATGGTGGTGCAATCAGAATTGAGGAAGTGGGTGGATATCCTAAGATCCTTTGAGATGACGATGCCCTGGCAGAGAGGAATATCCCTGCCCAGTGGAGGTTTGCTGGGGAGCTTGTCAAAAGCCATAGTGGGTGACCAGAGACCAGCTGGACATTCTTGTCTGCCACACCTCAGCCTGCGCCAATCCCTTCAGGATGGCAATTGCCAGAGTGGCCCTGATGGGACAGAGGCCAGTTTGCCACACCTCAGCCTGTTGTTCCTAGCAAGGCTATTCACCCAGATAAGAGTCTTTGGGGTTTGGCACAGTTATTGCCCTTTTACTCGAAGGAGTGACCCCCATCTGAGGGTTTAGGTTAACGGCCAGTGGCAGGCTGGGCCTTGGGAGCCCCTTCCATTACATTGACAGGATTTGTTAGGGATATCTTTACTTATGTTTTGTCCAAGGTTAAAGAAAGTTTTTCTTAGTGAGACTCAGAAGCAACCTTTCAAGGAGCATTATATTTGTTGAGCCACTAGGGTGAATTCTGCTAGAGCCAGGATTATCTTAAGATGTTGCTTCAAAGTTTGTGGTGCTGGATGAGACTTCAGATATCAGAACAAATCACAATTGATAAACAAACTAGAAAGATCTAAGATACATGATATAAAATTCTTTTAACATATGTGCTCTTTTTAATTCTAATATTAAACAATGATAAATTATAAATTAAAGGGATAGAGTTTGATAAAAAGATTGCTAAGCATAATCTGGATAGAGCATAAAATATAAAATACAACAGAAAAATTGTTTTCCTAATAAACCAGAATTGCGCTAGTCTTTCTAATAATTAGGTTTAGTTTTTATCAGACTGCTCTCCCTTGTACACATAGGAATAATAGCGCACTTTTCATTTATTACAATTTTTACATGACATTGGGAGGCTGACATAAATTGAGTATTACTAATAGCACATATTGGCTAATTTCAAGTTTAATGTTAAATTTTGGGGAGTGCCTCTTAGATTGTAGCTCACTTTTGTTACGTTATCTTCTGAACAGATTCTTGACAGCTTGCCTTGATTAGTTTAATTGAATAAACTGGGTCAATAATAGCATGAAGACTATTATAAAAGTTGAGTGCTCTTAACATCCGTTGATTATAAAAGCCAAGGCTATACAGGTGCTTATCCTCTTGAAAATATCTTTGAAATGGTATGGAACTCTTACCTGTTCTCTTCACGCAGAGCCAAGAGGAGATTTGATTACAAACTTAAACAACCTAAAGATAACCTATTCTTTCACTCTTATCCCAATTGTAAGCTATACAACCAATGAATAAAGAAGTAACTTTTTATTAAAATAAGATATGCTTTTATAGGGAAAGGTTGGGGGTTTTATAGTATGCTTGACGCACAGCTTTCCATCTGCCCACTGGAGATTGATTAATTGTTCTCAAGGTGGTTTTGAATCTTTAGTTTTAGCTTCTGTTTATTAGCTGGTAACTTTGCCGTGGTTATTCTTGTGTATCATAATCTTTGATACTTGGCAATCATTATTATTGTCAGAAGTAAAACACCAATTTATTAGAGCTGTGCAGTCTGATGATGCCTACTACCTTTGAAACACGCCTAAAAATGCTTTGATAGTTTTGATAAACTCCCAAATTGTTTAATGAAAACGATTTATCATAGTAATCTGACTATTGGGAGTTAATCCCTCATTGAATCAATACTTAATACTGTTAGGATGATCCCTGATGAAATAATTAATTAAATATATATGATCCATTCCGTTGATTATATATGACTATTAATTTAGTCAGCAATCATCACCAAATATAATATTGTAATACCAATCTTCAAAGATACTCAATTCTTCAATGGGATAATTAATGTGGTCTACCAAAATTCTCATATTTAATCTCGAGAAAGGTATCAACCTTTATTATTTTTGATTTGTAAGGTTAGAATTATGGTTGCTATGGCTCATAAGTAAATAGAGCGCTGAGAAAGCGATTTATCTAAGATTTTTATGAAAGTTTAATTTATTAATCATATGATGCTATGCAGCTTAAGTTTTTTAATAGTTTCAGGCCTTAAGCTCAATAGAATATTGATTGATAAAATAAAAATATTAATTACAAGTAGCGCTTTCATTTATATAAATGAAGAAAAAGTCCAAGGTTAAGGATTCAAACTTGTTAGAGCAAAGCACAATAGATGGATGCACATAAAAGCCTGTTCCTGATTAGATAAGGTCAGGTTGTTACCAAATTTCTTAAGAGCAGCCTTCGCTTGATATCATGTAGTGCATTCCTTAAAGTAAGGTTCATAGTTTCTTGGTCTCTTCTGTCAAGGCAGTTTAATATATGTTGGACCTTCTGTTTGTATGTGGCTGGTTTCTTGGCTTCTCATACAAAAAGAGAAATGATTAAAACTTGGTATCAAAATAGCTTTCTCCTTATATGAGGGTTTATAAGATAAGGCATGTTTTAGAGAGCGTGGATGTCTGTATTAGGGATCACCCTGATTCAGAAGGCTCTGTTTCAAGCATATTAGTGTGTGGGTGAGTTTAGGTTTTTTCAACAGTGAAATTAAGAGCTCTTAAAGATTTTCGCCCCAGTTTTACACGTAATAATGGAAGCCTTAGTGTCAATAACTGTAAGTCTGTAAGCACAGTCCTCTGTTTGGCTTGTGACCAGCATCCCTACCAGCATAGGAAGGAGCCTAGGTGCCAAACCTTATCCTATTTTTAGCGACTTAACTCATTTTGTAGATGAGCAGCAGGTTGCTGACCTTGGCTTCAATGGATCTTCCTTATCTGCCCCATTTTAACACTGATTTTTTTGGTAAATTTGATATAAGGGGTTTTGTAAGGAAGTAGTGCAATCTAGGGTCGTTTAGCAGGACCTAAGGCTTATCCCACTCCTAGTCTGTCTATTTAGAATTCAATTAAAAAAACTAAAATAACCTAATACATATATTCTGTAAAAATCAATAGAGACAAATTAATTCTTCATTAAAATAAACACATATCATACTCAGGATATCCTCTATCTACCTTAAGGTTTTGCTGATATTTTGAAACATTGGGACAAATTTTGGTGGAACTGACTGAAAAATATAGCGATCCAATTGAATTTGTAATGAATTGGGATGATCAATCTAAATGGGGCCAGATAAGAAAGATTAATATAAAAGTTTACAGATTGATCTGAAGCTTTTGATGATTATCCAACCCAGATCTTTTTTCCAGTATACCTAATCAGATTTTGTCCTCTGATGTCCAGTACCATACCAGTTTATGCCTCTCTCCAATTCTCCCCCTTCCCTTCCATTATAAAGGCAACAGCCCCACCTAGGGTCTGTTGTTGGTTAGTTTTTTTATCTGACCGTTTTAGTAGAAACTGTTAAACGCCCTTTTAGTCTTCCATTGATGCCAACAGCCACGTCTTCTCAATATTTCTTCCTTTTATCTGTTAAAGCAAGCCTCTGTTTTCGTTTTGTGACATAATTGATATAGAGTGGGATCTCCATTATGTTAATCTAATCAACCAGTAGGTAGTTGCCGGGTTTCTTAAGAAGTTAAATCTTCAAAGTAATTGCTATTCCACTATGTATAGTGCACTCACATGACCAGAAGTTCCTTTCCAGCCAACTACTGGCTTTGCGCAATATGTTTGACATATGCCACAATAATACATCAATTCTGCCATTCTTCAAACAGATAAGTAATGTAAAACTACTTATCTGTTAGGATCCCATTTTTATCAGGTTATCCGGAGCACCCCTACCAAGAGGAGTTTTCCCCTGTTGTTATGTTTTATCCGCCATCTAATTTTGCCACTGAACCCATGAGGCAGTTCAAACCCATTTACCAAGCGTGGAAATATCCTAAAAGTATTAACTAAAAAATAGAGTCCATTTGATTTGATTCATGTTACTAATTATTGAATCTATGATTTTTTTATTGAAAGAACCCAGATAAACATTTGCACCCTTTTTTATTTTCTCATTATCAAAAATAACTTTCAAATGCCAGTAACCACCAAAATCTTGAGGACTTGTTATTCTGTTTACCTCTTTCACCTTTAGGGTGCCCAAGAAAGACTTACATTTGCCCTCATTGCAGCCATTTAGTTTGCCTTAGGCCTTTGGTATGTCTCTGAATTTTTACGTCCCTTACTCTAAAGATTAAACAGCCCTCTCAGATTTGTTAGAATCTCAGTTATCTAGGCTCTCTGGAAGACTTATTAGGTGCAGATGTATCCAGACGTGTAGTTAAGTCTTCTTTTAATCTGCCATTTTCATGACATTAGCCGGATGGAGGAGTATTTTTTTCAAAGCCTAAATGTCCAACTTCTGCAGTATTTCTTTTTATTGATGTTCCAAATTTAGAGGTCTGGAAGTGGTTTGGAAAAATTAGTATCCTTGGTCATCTAATAGGTCCACTGGATATCAGCCACCCTTGAACATTTTGCATTATATTGGCAATTTTTGTTGCAAAATGCTTTAAAGTCAAATTGGCATTGAGATATATTCTTTTAATATCTAACTAATTTCAATGGGCCAACCAACTCAAGTTTAGCTTCAATCTCTAATTTGGTACACATGATCCTTGTCTTGGGAATGTTTGATATGCAGAGGAAAACCAGGTGGTCCTTGGGGCCCTTCTGTGCCCTGGGATCCTTCCCATACTTAAGTTCCTTAAAAGCCTTCAGGTCCAGGGTGCCCTTCTTGGGCATACACATATTGGTGTCACGAATTTTTCAATCTTCTACATCATGGCTCTGCCAGTCCATCCAGAATAACATTATTAAAGCTTCTGGACCTTGATGTTACACCTTCATAAGCGTATTAACACCCTATAGGTCCACGTTTAGCCAAAGACTAGCAGACTAACAATTTTGCCTTAGCGCCATTAGCCCCTTTTGGGTTTGCACCAGCATTCTTCAGACCTCTTCCTAGATGGCCTGACCCCTTGATACTTCTCCCTCATGGCTAATGGACATCAGCCCATCATTGTTGTTGGATGGTTGGCCACGTTCCTGTTAGAGGTTCCTTGTAGGGCTGAGATATGGGGGCTGGCAGCTTCACCCATTCCAGGCGCACAACCTCACACCTGTCTCAGTGATCTTCTGTCCCATCTTATACCATTAAGACGCTTTCTCTACTACAACTAAAATAAGATGGCAGAAAAAGAAATATTTATTATGAGTGAGCTAAAATTATATATGTTAGTTTACTTCATCTATCTAAAACCAATTAGCATTTCAAGTCAGGACCTCATCCATTCTTTATCCTTTTGTGGAATTTATTTCCTCCTAATCATTCCTTCCCAAATGCCGTTTATTAATTCATTTCATCCTCAGCATTAGTCACCAAGCAGTTTTATATAAAGTACTATTATAAAACATTATTGAATATCCTTGGCATCAGTTGCCAGTATTCAGAATTGTAGGTGGCAAAATAATCATTGATCACTCTCATAACAGAAACCTTGGCATTTCACCAGCTGAATGATTATTCTCAGCCTAAGTCACCAACTAATATTCTACCTGCTTGGATCATCATCAAATTAGAAACTAACCCATAACCCTTAAATTAAACTTTCAATTAAGTTTTGGCGTAAATCGCTGGTAAATCCTCCTAATTATTTTTATTAATTGATCATCCTCATTCTTTGGTTGACAACGATCAAAATATATAGCACTAAATTTATTAAGTTTTATCTTTTAATAATTTGAAGTAGCTCAACATATCCAAATGGGAGCACAAATTGACAAATATATAATAAATAATATTGAACTAGGCGATTAATCTGCAATCACACCTGGCTAATAAACACAATAAATCCAATAATAAGGGTGAAGTTATATTTGGCCATTTTCCTAAATTTACCCCCTCTTAATCAGATGCTATACCACCAGTGCATCACCACCTACTTGGTGGGGCAAGATCACCTCAACGCCCCTCCTTTAAAAAGCGCTAAGTCAAAATCAGTGGCTCTCGCCACTTTTTAACCTATATTTCAACTACTCAAGCAGCACACCAGTGGGGTCCCTTGTAGTAACCACCAATGTTGCAGAATTTTCAATCCACTCATAAGGGCTCTGCAAGTATGACAGCCCAAACAACATGAGGACCTCTAAACCTTGCTGTTTTGCCTTTATAGACGTACCAACCCCCTACAAGTCCAAGGCCAACCCACCAACTCACCAACCCAGCAGACCAACTAACTTCGCCTTAGCGTCATTAGCCCATTTTGGGAGTGCACCAGAAGTCCTCATCCCCCTTCCTGGGTGGCCTGACCCCTTGCTACTACTCCCTCATGACTAAAGGATATCAGACCATCATTGTTGGTGGCTGGTTGGCCAGGTTCATGCTGGGGGTTCCTTGTAGGGCTGAGGTATGGGGGATGTCAATGTTAACCACTCCAGGCGCATCACACCCGCACCTACCTTGAGGATCCCCTGTCCCATCTTATACTAACAAGCCGCTTTCACTACTATAATAAATAACATGGGTGAAAGGGAGATCTATATTAAAAGAAACTAGAATTAAATTACTAGCTTCATTGCCTATTCAAAACTCATTGACATTCCAAGCTGGGACCTCATTGATTGTTATCCTTCCATGGTACTTAGTCCCTCCAAATCCATCCTTCTCAGATAAATATTAATTTGATTCATCTTTGGCATTAGTCGCCATTAAATCAATTATAGATTACTATTATATCATTATTGGTTATCCTTGGCACCAGTTGCCAGTATTCAGAATTATAAGTCTCAGAATAATCATTGATCACATTTATAACAGAAACCTTGGGATTTCACCATCAGAATGATTATCCTCAGCCCAAGTCACCAACTAATCTCTAACTGATTGGATCATCATAAAATTAGCAATCTGCCTTGACCCTTCAATTTAACTCTCATTCATCCTCAGAGTAAATCCCCAGTAAATTTCCTAAAATATTAACAATTTACTGATCATCCTCAGCCTTTAGTCCCTAGTGATCAAATACACTACATTAAATCTATTGTGGATTATCTCCAATACTCCAATAAATGGTTCAACTTACCCAAATGATGGAGCACAAATTAGCAACTATAATATTAAAAAATAGCAAGCTAGGCAACTAATTGGCAATCACACCTGACTAATCGAAGCATCTAATTCAGATATTAAGGGATATCCATCTGGTTGTATCCTAACAAATAGGTTAGTTATTGGCTTTATCATTTAGCGGTTAAATCTAAGTGACCAGTTAGTCAAAGTTGGGATATGTAGGTTTGCTGTTGTTCATTTAATTAGATAGTATTCTGGCTATATCTGTAACAAATGGGGCTCCCAAGGACCTACTTTACACCTCACATATGCACCCCTACACTAGAGGAGAGTCAACTTGTTCCTCTGGCAGACTAGGTTGCGTTGGCATGAAAATACCTGCGGCATAAACATACTTAACAGTAAGTTCATTTTCTGCTAAATTTGAGGCCTCAGACATCATTCGCTAAGCATTTACTTATGCATTAGATATACTTCTAACTGGATGAGGTGCGGTGGACGTTTTAGCGCCGCCAGCCTCTATCACCTAGCAGGCTACAAAGGGCTACGCCATCTTAGCTGCAAACCTAACATGTCATACTACAGGCGTGTTGCATGCATACCCTTGCGTCATTCCAAGATGTTGTACTCCTCTCTCTGACTTTAGTATAATGTGACCTCATGGCCCAGTGTATAACAAAATTAAGAAATAAACTCATAACGGCGTTAGCATTTGTGAATATCTATTGTGGAAGAAACAAAACATTATATGTAGATTTTAGTTAGGAAAGTGAAACACTACCTTAAAAACTTTTTTTCTGCTCAGCATAACTTTCCGCGCAATTTATTCAGTAAATTAAAAGCAAACACTTAATCGCCCACTGAAGTCTTGCTCTGATGTCATCAGATCCCCCGCTGACTGTCCCAGTGTGGGGCAGTGGTGCCCCGCTGCCCCCTGGTGCTCCCCTGGAGCAACATGCATTTTGGCCTTAGGGTCAAATATGGGAAACTCTTCCCCTATGACGACCAAGCCATTATCAAAATGGCTCAGGCGGTGATGACACCAGCCTGTTTTATTGACTTCCACCCCTATAAGGGGTACTTTGATCTTGGCTTCCCCTGTGAAGCTGATGCCGCCACTGTGGCAACGGTGCCATTAATATTTAATAATATTCCCCTTCCAACAACTTGGACCTGGCTCCCAGCGGACACCACCTTGGTGGTACAGTTCTTTGGTTTGCCCACCCACCTCCTCCCTGAAGTGCTCCACCAGGAGCTGATGGAAGGTTTGGCAGCCTACGGCGCCAACCCATCTTGCAATTTGTAGTCCCAAATGAGGCCACACGCCTCGCTGGCCTCAGGCATATGCCACAATCAGCTCTGAATTTACTAAAATTTCTTTGGAAAATCCACCTCATGCCACCATCCCATCTGCCCCTGACTATCTGTCCTGGGTCCACGTTGAGAGCGGATGGATGATTTGTCCATCCTGTTTTGAGCTATACCACTCAAAAAGCAAATTTCCATACTCAGAAACTTCCGTTGATGCTGAAAGGTTGCCTGATGACCACCAATCTGCCACCCACCCTGCGCCAACTCTAACATGGGGTACAATCCTACCTTCCCCTCCTCCAAAGCCTGATGCTGCAGCTGCACTTGCAGCCACCAATCAGCATCCACCTTGCCCCAGGGCCACACATGATTCTTCCAATCAAGCGCAGGATTGGACCCCAGTCCAATCCCAGGCAAAACCCAGAAATCCATCCAATCCTCAACCAAAAGCCGATTCCCCAATTTAATTCAACCAAAACCCATGGGAGTATTTAGATGAAATTGATGAATCAGGTAATGTCATTAAGGAACTGTCGCTTCAAGTTGACAGGTTCTGTAATGCAGAATGTGATGCAAAATTCTCGCCTTGAAAATATGCCCCACAACCTAACACCAAACCGTTCTACAGTGACCACCAGCTTGCAGTAGAAGCAGCTGCCACACCAGATTGCCATTCGCTCAGAAAAGCTGCTGCAAAATCTGTGGCTGCACTCACAGGAGGAATTTTTACCTCCTGTTAACCCCAATAATCTTACTACATAAAGTAAGATCAATATTAAAACTTTACACAAAAATATCACTGAAGCCATCCAGAATGTGGTAACAGTAGCATGGAATCTGAAAGAAAAAATAACCTGAACTAACATTACCACATTTGTTAAGCTCCTAGACGCCCACCTCAAAGCTGAAGACACTTTGGCCAAATACATCG
The DNA here is from genome assembly GCA_022478985.1 of Massospora cicadina. Taxonomy (NCBI): domain Eukaryota; kingdom Fungi; phylum Entomophthoromycota; class Entomophthoromycetes; order Entomophthorales; family Entomophthoraceae; genus Massospora; species Massospora cicadina. The sequence goes on from JAKSZP010017304.1 coordinate 75,807, forward strand.
TTGCCATTTTGATGGTTGGCAACTATTTGGAAGTTCCAGTCATCAAGAATATTGAACCCCATACCGTCAATGCCCTCACACCCTTACTATCTGCCTTAACATGCACCCTATTCTGGGATGAGATGGATGCAGCTGAAGACAAGCCCCCCAATCCCCCCTCCCCATCCACCATGGAGGGATAGCAGTATCCGCTACCCACCTGGTTGGATATTTTGATAAGTATGATTCAATCAATTCGCTCATTTTGGGCGCTTTGTTTGAATAATCTTTTTTTATATAGCTTTAGTTTGGTAATGTCCGTCCCCTGTCAGCTTTCCTTGGTTAAATAAAAGTGAAACACAGCCTCACTTGATAAATAGTAGCCCTGAAAGATCTACACATATTAATAATATATTAGGCGCAGACAAGGATCGACAAATGCTGGCGTTATGATATTTATCCCTTGGAGGATCAAGAGACCTATTTTACAAGAAATTTAGCATAAATATAAGTTTTATTAATAATTATTGCATAATTCATCGACTCTCTCATTAAGTTGAGTCAAAAATTGGATTGAACTGTTGTTGTAGCAGATAACCAAGACCCACCCTTTGGAAATCCATGCATGATCAAAGATTGTTACAACAAATTTTCCAAAATGTTGATGATAATTTGTTGAATAAGATTTGCTAGGTGATTTTATTTTAAAAATCTTAAAATTCCATATTATGTAACAATCCGGTTTTTATAATTTATTTATTACTTTTACAATTATCCAGTCTGATGTCTCAATTATAATGACAAAAAATTGTAAGAAGTCTTATATTATATTGAGTCAGGAATGAAGCTGTTGGGTAAGACCATGTTGTCTTTGTATCTCCACATGATGCAGTCTCAAAAAATGCATCTAATAGTGGATGGAAGGGTGGTATCAGCTGGAAATAAGATTCAATCTGGGCAGCTCACTTTAGACTTGTTAGAGTTGCAGTCATATACAAATGCATCAGATTTTTATCAATTCAGGTAGAACAGCTTTGACTGGTTCATCCTCCAGGGTGTAAAATTCAATAAAGCAATACTTTCTCAGACTCTGCCACTTCATCTGGTTGATTTGTTATTTTATGTTGTCAAGAGCTATAAGGGTGAAAGTCATTGGCGCTCCAAACTTTTGTTCTCTTGTACTAGGGACAGGTATACCTAGTCATTTGAGTGGATCCATAATGTCACATTCATTTACTTATCACTTAAGGAGCGCCATCACCACAGAAATATTCATCTTTGGGAAGGTATTCTTCACCTGGTAGTTGTCATGTTTACATGACTTAATAGAGGGCACAAACATCAAAAACAAGGCTGGGCGGCAGGAGGACCATAGGGTCAAGTTGCAGGCCCTTCCTTACCTAAATCACACCCTGGACCAACGTTAGGTACTGGTCAAGTATGCCCAGGTTGGTTTAGGTCTGGAGCATAACGCTCAACCTCTTGTTTCAGCTCTTGCGTTAGAATGGACGAGTTATCTAATAAATGATGTGGGCACAATTTAATTATATGGTAAATGGGAGTTTGAACCCGTTCAGTTTACAAAATTTCCAACTCAGGTCAGCCTCAACTTCAATCAATTACTCAAGTTCAGACTATTTTTGAAGTATAGCACCCTGTCAGATGAAAGTGTGCACTTATTGGTAACAAAAGTTTAGCACCACTTTCCCTGACAAATGATTCCCCAACTTTGTTTAATGATCCTTTAATTCCAACCTTTCTCTTTGGTTGTATTCCCTATGATAAATACCCCATTTGTTTACAGTTTTATTTTATGTTAACTTGTGCGTACTATGTGTGAGCCTCTTTAAGGAGATCTCATGTCACGTTAGCTAATTCATTTGTTTTAAAATTAATACAGCATTAGGTACACCGCTGGGCCACCCAGGTTCCCTCCAAATTAGGTCACCCATGCACTCTAGCCGTGTTCAAAGATTTTTTTACGAACTGCACTTTAGTCCACAGCCAGGTTTTGCTGTTTGATTGATCCCAACTTATTTTTACCGTGCTAAGCACCTTCGCCCTATGTCACTTTAGCTCAAGGTCCCACTGCTGGGCTATTTTTATTTTCACATTGATGACGAGTTCACATGCGTTGGTGCAATGCTCTGTGCACCACCACGTTGGGAACTGGAGAGATATAGATACTCTCCTGACATTAGGAAATCACCATTTTTTCTTAAGTGCATGAACTTTTTTCATGTGAGACTTTCACAAAGTGCAAACAGAGTGCACCAGCTGTTGGTCATGGCTGCGGTGGGGCTCACCTCCATGTTCTCATTTTGTTGATGGTTGGAGCATCTTGAAATTTCTCTTGATGCCTCTGACTGGGAAGTACCCAACCTTCTTGCTTGTGCCTGGTGGATACAGTCACTTCATGATGCAAGAATTGTGATTTCCCAAATTTTCACCAAATTTCATAAAATTGACCCAAATAAACTGGTTTCTCTTTGGCTATGCGTTTGGACGGTGCAAGTGGTATCATTTACAAAAGCCTGGTGGTGATGGCCTTGAATAACTTTATACATCCTGTTGCCAAAGTGGGTATGGGGTTGTTCATGGCCCAAATCACGTTTTATAACAATGTTTCATATATACAACTGATTCATATATCTTCACTTATGGATCAGATATGGAGTCCATTTCAGTGTATCAAATTACCCCAGAGAACCCACGCTTGACCACAACAATGATCCGCAGAACCCAGAAGGTAGAAAAGGAGTTACTATTACGGTACAAAAACGTTTATGCAGTTGCTGAATATATGGTGGGATATGTGACCTCAGTAATAAGGGTGGCCAGATATCCCTCTCCATTCTTTGATGCAGAAACGTACCATGGGGGATGCTAGACCCTGAAGAAGAGTTTGGTGGTGAAGTATTGGCGTTTTCTGCTATGAATAAAGATTATTTGGGTTATTTATTGACTGCTACACTTTATATCCCCTTTATATAAAATCATTACTACTATTTTGGTGGATACTGGAGCCTCTGAGAATTTTATTGACCAAGACCTCGCCGACTACCTTGAGCTGAGTTACTTGTCAGGTGGTATGGTTAAAGAAGGGGCTTTCCAAGGTATTCCTACGCTAAAATTATGGGTTAGTGTGCTATCAAATGGCAATTATCATTTGTCTGACCACTTCCAAGCTATCAAAAACCTCTTGTACCCATCATTTTGGGAGTGGAGTGATGGCGAAAGTTTGGCGTCTGGACCAACTTGAAAGAAGATACCCTATCCTTATGTTTAAAGAATGGTCATGAGTTAGTTATCCCTTTGGCTGAAGTCAACTTTCAGGGCGATCTGCCACACTGGCCCAATATTCACATTTTCAATCTTTCCCCATTGCTGAAGCCCTCTTTGGAGGTTCCCTTACCTTCTTGTTTGGAGGGGTTGGAATCTTCGTTTGATGCTGCTTCAGCCAATGTACTACCAGCTCCTTAAAAGTTTATTTGAGAGTTCAAACTCACCGTTGATTTGGTGCATATATCTTCCCAATTTATCATTTGATGGTAGGGAGGAAGCTGCTTAAGATGTGTGGGTTAAGGAGCAATTAGCTAAAGGCGCAATTTTTCAGCTAACCTCCCCTGTATGCTCCCCACTTCTCTTTTTAGCGAAGGCTGATGGTACATTATGCCATGCATTTATTATGATAATCTCAACAACGTCACAGTACCAGACTTGCATCTCATCCCACTGGACTCACAGATTGTCTGCTATGTGGCGAAGGCGAGAGTCTTCTCCAAGTTTAATTTTAAAATACGCTCAATAAGATCTGTATCAAGAAGGGCCAAGAGTGTATGACTGCATTCCATACCAGAAAAGGGTTTTTAATTTTTGGTTATACCCTTTGGGCTTAAGAATGCCCCTGCTATCTTTCAACGCTGTATTGATGCGGCTTTGAGGGGACCTTCTAGGGGTATGCGCAGTAGCTTACATGGATGATATTATGATATTATCACCTGATAATAAGTCCCATGCAGTACACTTTTGGCAGGTGGTGGAGCGTTTGATGGCAGCTGACCTTACGTTAAAAATAAGCAAATGTGAATTTTTCTAGTCCCAGGTCACCTTCCTGGGCAAAGTCGTGTTTGACCAAGGGTCATGATAACTCCCAACTAGGAGAAGGAGGTTCGTGAGAGGCTCACTCCAACTTTGGTTAAGGAATTGAGGAGATTTTTGGAGATGTGTAAGTTCCTTAAAAAGTTCACACCAAATCTTTCTGAAGTTTCGGTGCCTTTGTACAAGGCAAATGGGCAAAAGTATCCAGTGTTCCCCAACTTTGCAGGATGTTTCCAAGCTGTAAAGGTACTTTGTTGTCCACTTCCATTCTTTGCCATGTCAGCCCAATAAAGATTTCATTGTAGCTTTCTATGCCTCCAACTTCGCCATAGCGGTGGCCCTATTACAAGAAGGTGAATATTGAATAGAGCATCCTATTGTTTTTCCAGTAAGATGTTTCTACCAGAGTAAACTACGCCATATATGATAAAGAGTTATTAGCTATGGTTGAGGCGCAGACCTGTTGGCGTCATCACTTGCATGGCTCATCTCAACCCTTTCGCATACATACAGGACACTGTGCCTTACTGTACTACATCACCTCATGTAAAAACCCACGGCAAACCTGATGGCATGAGACCCTAGCTTAATTTGCGTTTTCTTATGAGCTTAATAAGGACAGGAGAATGGTTTGGTGGATTCTTTGAGCCGCAACCTTGCACTAGCTCCGATCCTAAGGAGTTTGAGGTTCATAGTACCCACTTTTTAATTACACCTGGTGATATTTTGTCTCAGCTTCCCTCTCCCTTAAATGAGCCAGTGCTCGCTTGTCTGGAAAATGCGGAGGAATATGGTATGTTCAAAAAGGTAGTCCTTTCACAGCCTTTGTCAGCCAAATATGCTATGGTCTTTGCTAAGATCGTTGAATTAGTAGAATATAACCAGTGGTTATTATGTGAAGGATGAGATGGTGTGGTTTCAGGGCTGCTTGTGGGTTCATGACAGACCACTTCGCCTTGAAATCATATAGGACCATCATGACGGAATCACCTTTGGTCATCCTGGTAAGGCGAAGACTCTAGAGCTAAATTACTAAACTTATAATTGGAAGGGTTAGCCGCACAGGTGGGAAGGTATTGTAAAGGTTGCCTAGTCTGCAAATCAAATAAAACCGAATTTCCAGCCTCTAGTGGGCCTGTTGGTACCAGTTCAAAAGGCTGAAGGGCCTTGGACTTCTTTATTGCTTGATTTTATTGTGGAATTGCCTGCATCTGATGGCTATGATGCCATCATGGTGTGGTGGCCCAATTACGATGTTAGCCCACTTTATTCCCTGCAGAACCACAGTTTCCACGGCTGAGATGGCAAGGATCTTTGTCACTCATATGTTTAATCTTCATGGGGTCCCTCAAGAAATTTTTAGCGATTGTGGACCCCAGTTTACCTCCATCTTTTGAGAAAGAATTGTGCAATACTCTGCAAGTCCGTCCCCTTGCTGTTTAACTGCCTATCACTCCCAATCAGATGGGCATATTGAAAATTTTTAACCAGACCTTGAACAATGATTTGTGTGCCACACTGCCACAGATCATTCAGAATGGGTTTACATCTCCCCATGGCCCAATTTAAATTATAACAGCGCCCAACATGCATCCATCGGTTGTTCCCCCTTTATCACTAACTATGGCTTCAATCCTGCCTTCAACATAGTGCTCAGTTGTGGATCCAAGTTAAAAGCGATGGTGGACTTTGAAAAAATGATCAAAAAAGTACACCAGAGGGTGAGCACAAATTTAGATGTGGCCATGCATGCTTGCAAGGAGAATGATGATGTAAGAGATGAGTTATACCAGCGTACAAGGAAGGAGATTTTGTGATGCTGGATGCTAAAAACATCCCAATCAAGCAACCATGTAAAAAACTAGGATCTAAGAGGACTGGGCCATACTGATTCTTCAGAAAGGCGGGCCACGCCTCATACAAGTTGGATCTCCCCCCTAATTTCGAATTTTTTCAGTCTTCCATGAAATCAAGCTTACGTTGTTTGCAGGTCCCCCACCAGAGGCTCCCAAGGCTTATCTCATGGATGAGGAGCTGGAGTGGGAAGTTTAGGGGATTGTAGCCTCTCATTGGGTAAGAAGAAGGCTTATGTATCTTGTATCCTGGAAGAGATTTGATTTAGCGGATAACAGTTGAGTCCCAGCATGTGACTGCGCCCATTCTAGAGATCTAATTGTAGCATTTCAAAAGCGTTTCCCTGAGCCTGCATTATATAAGTCCAAGCAAGCCGTTGCTGCCATGAAGAAGGACCCTGCCCACAAAAAACTTTCCTTGGAGAATGCTCCTAGAGGGGGGTGGAGCCCAAAAAAGAGGAGAGGGAATTTCATGATTTTTATTACCTAATAGAGGGCACAAACATCGAAGCAAGGCTGGGCGACAGAAGATCCAAAGGGTCAAGTTGCATGCCCTTCCTGACTTAAAGCACACCTTGGACCAACGCTGGGTATAAATCAATTATGCCCAGGTTGGTACCGGTGAAGTGCATTACTCCCAGCCCCTTGTTTCAGCTCTTGCATAAAACAGATGTGTTATCTGTTAAACGAGGGTGGCACAATACAATTAATCAGTGAACAGGGTTTTGAAACCATTAATTTACAATAATTCCAACTCAGGTCAGCCTCAACTTCATTCAATTACTCAAATATGGACTATTTTGAAGTATAGAACCCTGTCAGATAAAAGTGTGGACTTAATGGTGAGCCTCAGCTTAGCACCACTTTCTCTGACAGATGAGTTCCCCAATTTTGTCTAATAATGATTCCACAATGCCAACCTTCCTTTTTGGTTGCTTTCCCTATATTTAAATAACCCTGTATGTCAGACATATGCCCTCATAGCTCTAGGAAAAAAATGTTTTAAGTTGAATGGGCTGACATGGGAAATGTGAGACATTTACAAGCTTACAATGATATTGAGGGTTATTTAAATAATATGAACAATTTTATCAGCCAAAAGACCCTGGCCAATTCTCAGTGGAACCCCACAAATCATGACAACACTTCTCCAAATATAAATGGGCTTTTATCTTAAAATTAAGTACTTGGATCTCTCTGACCATGCAGGCTATTCTGGGGCATCCATAAAATGGTTCTCCCCCAGCCACATCTAGTTCCATTACAACACCTAAGCGAGGACCCCCTTTTTTATAGGCTTGGCGGAGGTCCCCCAAGGTGAAATAAATTTTCCTAATGGGGATTGGCTAAAATATATTAATTGTTACCCCGTGGTTATGTATTGCCTACCACTAATTCCCAATCCGTCATTCAGCTAAATTGAAGCGAGGTTCCAAGCTTTGATAGGCTGAACTCGCATAGTTCCTTATTTTGACTGTAACAAACCGTCCTGAACTTTACAATGAATTCCCGTTGAACCTCAATACCATTTTAAATACTATACAGTTAGATATTAAGTGAATTCGTTTTTATCCTTACTCTGGCGAGATTTAATAAAACTATAAAAACTTACAACTTTCTAGTTTTTAGTTTCTAATACCTTTATCAAATTAAGTGCTAGAAACCCTTTTTTGGAATTTAGGTGTTAACACACCCAAGTGAGCTTCTTCTATCAAATCTAACAAGTGGTGCTCATTACAGGGGTAGGACACCACAATATTTTACTAAAAATGTAGGGTGTTGGGGTGAATAACCCTTGCAACCTCCCCACTGCTTCTAAACTCCAGCTATTTGCCCCTGAACAACGACTAGTAAGCGCTCAATGAAGACTTAAAAAGCTCGAACAGTGCCCATTCAAATGTCCCTTGAAGAAGAAACTCACCCCTAGCGAGTGTAGTATTGCTTTGTTCTTATACGTTTATGAAGCAGCCATGGAAGGGGCGACTGATCACCAGAAGGTTAAGAACATCTTACCTCGTCTAAGTTGCTTGGCCCAAGAACTGATGGTCCCTTATATGGATACTCTATAGACCTTGTCCGAGGTTACTGAAGCTTTTTTAGCGGAATTTGGATCCAAACATTATTTAACTAGGGAAAAACTGGCTTTTATACGCTTTATTATGTATGAAGGTGAACGGATCACTGCCTTTGCCGAGCGAATTTTACCTTGCTGCTCAGAGGTTATCAGCTTTTAACATGCTAAACCTGGATGATGCCATCTCAACTATATTATCTGGGCTAGCTTCTCAAATTTTTTTAGCTTGACATATCATTTCCCTAAAGCAAATTTATAAAAACGCCCATGACATAAAAAAATTCTTGTTAGATGTTGCTGATTTGTATACCATTGTAATAACAGCAAATTGTGATGAACCCCGAGGTTTGGACTATTGAGGAGTGCTCCACTGAAGCCCCAACGGAAGAGGCTATGTTGACCCCTATGCATATTAATACTTTGAGCCCAGCACTGGCAGTGCAACAAACACCTGATCATCCTTCGCCCATCCAACCTGAGTTTTGCAAACCATTAAATCAGAGTGCATCCTCATCCATGGAGAAATTCATCTGTCCCTCACCTTACAACCACGATCAGCTTGCGCCATCTAACAAACCTCTTCCAGAGGTTCAAAAGCCTGATCCTAAGTCTAAACCCTTTTTCAGGTGACATTCACCCCCACTAAAAATGGGTTAAAGGAACAGGTCGGTAAAGCTAAACCATCTGTTTCCCCTAGGCTCACAGCCACTGATCAACCCAAAGCTGGAGGAGTTAAAGCATCCACCTCTATAATGCTATCTCAACCAGCCACCTCTAATCCAAAACCTGTAGCTATGAGAAAACCCGAACCTCTCCCTTTGGTGACAGTTGCTCCCAACAAATATGGGCTCAACAAGAAGGCTGCTCAAGCTAAGCCACCTGCTTTTCCAAGGATCATCGCTGCGGATGAGCCTCCAGCTACTAAGGTTAAGGCCTCCACCCCCAACTGCTCTTCTAGCATTCACCCAATGTATGTTGACAACCCTTCAGATGATGAGTCTGAAGGGGGTTATGAGGATGTTGATTATTATGTTCTAGGAGCTCCTGATGAAGTAGGTATACAAGATTGGCTGAACCCTGAAGGAGTAGATAAAGTCCTGATCCTACAAGAAACCTACCTTAATCAAGTGCTGGGGTGCCCTGAGGTTACATGATACCTCTAGCGATGCTGATCAGGCTATTGCTTCTCTTAACCGACCAATTCATAAAATACACACTCTGCAGTAATTAAAGATAACTACCCTGAGACAGCGAAAAAGCTTGCCTCTACTCTCCGGCTTAAAAAGTATTAGCTCTCCCCCTAACTTTGGCGGGACAATAAATAAGGTAGAGTTTGTTATTCAATAAATCAGGTTAGGGCCATCTTGTACACTTGATCTCCTGTGAACGTTCTTTATACTAAGCTGATCAAGAAGATAAGCTGGCTCCTGATTTTAAATATACGCAGGAGTTTGGAATATCAGGTCACAACAACACCCGTTCTATTGGAGCATACTCTTCTTTGCCTATTTTGATTGGAAAGCTCATATTGTCAGCTCCCGCTGTGGCCTTGGATAATAAAGCTTACAATATGCTTATTGGCACTCAGTTTATGATTGAGTATGATGGTATAATTAATATGAAACAGGGTTACCTCTCTCTACTCGGTTATGAAGTTCCTCAACTCTTCACCAATGATTAACCCCATAAAAAGGGCTACTCCTGCTTAGTTGGATACCCGTCCTCTGCTTTACCTTTATTCTAAACGACCTCTGGATGCAACACAAAAAAAGTTTCCTGAATTGGTGGATGATTTATAGGCATTCCTTTTATGCTTCAGAGTAAACAGTAATCAAGGCTGATGAACAACGGGTGGTCGCTACCAATATACTTTACTGATCCTCCAAGCCTGTCTGATGCACATAACAAGCATAGATGGATTAAGTTCTTTAGAATCCCAGGTATTGATGAGTATACTAGATCCCGCCCATCAACGACCCATTAAGATCCTATTGGGGAACCTTACTAATAAACCCAACATTGTCAAAAAACATCAAGTGATAGGGAAAAGTCTTCTAATTCCCCTCAATGAGGTTAACAGTGTCCACTTTATTGGGTCAATGTTGGATATGGATTTACCCACTAATCAAATGGTGTGTACTTTGCCTAACGTCCACATCTCAAATGACCTAACCCCAGATGAGCTTAAACAAGATCATTATCTACTGAGTACATATAGTGATACTTTCTCCCAGACTGGGACGGATTATGGGCATATGAAGGTGTGGAGCCACTCCATTGATGTTGGTGTTGCCCAACATATCTTATCTAAACCTTACCATAAGTCCAAGGTTGAAGAGCAACAAATGAGGGTTGAACTCAAGCATATGTTAGACGATGGGTATTAGTAATATCCCAAAGCCATTAGGCGTCTCCTCTCTTGTTGATCAAAAAGAATAATGGAGGTCATCGGGTAGTGATGAACTACTGAAAACTAAATAATCTAACTAAATAAAGACAGCTATCTTATTCCCCACATAAATGATGCCCTTGCAAATCTCTCCAGCTCAGTATACTTCTAAGCCATGGACTTGACCAGCGGATATTGTAAAATGTACCTCTCTCCCCAAAATCAAGAGAAATATGGTCTTATTTGCAGTGAAGGCTTATTTAATCCTACCCACTTACCCCAAGGGCCATGCAATGTGATGGCATCCTTTCAACGTGTAATGGATCACATTCTACAGGACCTCGAGTGAAGCTGTGTGATTATTTATCTTGATGACATCACCATCTTTTCTGCAACGTCCACAGATCATCTCACACATTTAAAGGGAGTCTTTTAACGCCTATGGGCTTCTGATTTCAAGTTGAAACTGTCAAAATGCTCTATCTTCCAGAAGAAGCTAGCATTCCTCAGACATGCTATCTCCCAAGAAGGGATACATTTTTAAAATATAAGGTCGAAACTATTTCTAAAATGCTGCCCCTAAAAGCCTTCGGGACATTTAGATATTTTTGGGTATGATTAAGGTATTAACATCAGTTCATCCCTAAGTTCATTCAGCTCAGTGGCTGCTCGTTTGACTATTAGCTAAAAACACGCCTTCTCATTGGTCCCTGAACAGAAGGCCGCTTTTGAAACGTTGAAGCAACTGTTACAACAACGTCCTATCCTGTAGCACCCAGATTATAATAAACATTTTTTCTTGTTTACTGATGCCTTAGACTATGCCGTTGGGGCCATCTTAGCCCAACTGGATGAAAATGGTGTAGATCATCCTGTATCCTATTTCAGTAAGATGCTATCAAAAGTGGAACGCAACTGCAGCATCACCGAGAAGCTGAGCCTTGCTGTTTTATTAGCTTCAAAATATTACCGTCCTTTTTTGTATGGCACTACTTTCACTGTAATTACCGACCACTCTTACCTGAGATGATTACAGAATATGAAATATTCTACTGGAAGGTTAACATGATGGGCTTTAAAGCTCCAGAATTATGACATGAAAATTAAACACTGTTCTGAAACCCGTCATATGAATGTTGATGGGTTAACCAGTCTGCACATTCTGCATTTGGATAATATTGAGGCGAAGAGGCTACATGATCTCTTAATAACCAATGACTGGGAGGAAGGTGATGAGCCTGTCTAGAAGATGTTGGTCCGTCACTTTCACAAGACCAAAGTGGAGAGCGGGAAGTTGTATAAGCAGGTGGGGGCAAAATGCTGCCTTACCTTCGGCTCTTGGATGCATACCTGCTATCCTAGAAGCTCACTCCACCTTAGGGCATGGAGGGGCAAAAAAAAAACTTTTGAGTGGATTAAGGATCGTTACTATTGGGATGAAATTATGGAATCTATTGTTGACATCTTGGAAGCCTGCCTTACATGTATTAAGCAATCTGGTTTCAAGACTAGATACCAGTATCTACCAACTACCCCTCAACAACCGTTCCACACCATCATTCTGGATGTAGTAGGTCCCCTCTCTAGACTATTAGTGGAAGCAGATTTATCCTAGTAGCTATTGACCACCTCACTAAGTGGGTTGAAGCCGTGGCTCTCTCCGCCCAAACGGCCAAGGCCACAGCCAACTTTTTACATCAGAACATTTTCTCTTGACATGGCTGTCCCAAAGTACTACTTTATGATAATGGTAAGAACTTCACTTCCAAAGTAGTCAAAATCCTGGTCACATCTATGTTAGCCCAACAACTTTTCTCAGCTCCATACAATCCATCTAACAACGGAACTGTGGATAGAGCAAATGGTACCTTGGTATCTATTTTACAAAAAATGGCCTCTTCTGATCCACTTCACTTGGATCAATTCTTACTCAGTGCCCTTATGGCCTACCAAATTACTTATCACCAGATTTTGAAAATGTCCCCATTCCGCGTCTTGTATGGGCATGAACTAGGAATACCAGCTCTCTTAGTTAAAGATGTATTCTCCTCTAGAGTTGAGGAACCCAAGAATGTTATGAGAAGATTGGCTCAGCGCATCATCCAATTACAATATGAGGATATAACTAATTTAGCAAAAACGGTGACTAAAGTAGGGCAGGCTTCCAAAGAGCTCTGAACCCCCTACCTACATTACAAGTGTCAGACATGATATTATACTACTATAACCGCATCAATTCTAGAAGCGGCAAGCTTTGATCAATTTGGGAGGGTCATTCACCATCACTTACAAGAGATAAAATGAATACTCTATCAAATCCTTAGCTACAGGGATTACCATTAATTGGGTGCGTGCCATTTCCTACGGCCCTATTCTCCCCCCAACATTATTGAGGGGGTGATGTCAGACATTTGCCATCTCAACTTCAGCAAAAGAATGTTTTAGGTAAGAATAGTCTAATTTAACAAATTCTATCAGCCAATATATGACAAATCTCTAAGTAATATTGATTCAAAAAAATTAATAACAGCCAAAAGTGTCTGCCCAATTCTCAGTGGAACCCCATGAATTGTTGCAACACTTCTCCAAATACCAAATGTTCTATTAACTTAAAAGTTAAGTAATTGAATTCCTCCACCCTCGCAACATATTCTAGGGCATCCATTAAATTGTTCTCCCCCAGCCACATTGATTACATTACAATATATAAGCGGGGACCCCCTTTTTTATAGGCTTGGCGGAGTTCCCCCAAGGTGCAATAATTTTAGCTAATGAGGATTTTATAAAATATATTAACTTTTTACCCCGCAGGTATGGATTTCCTACCACTAAGTCACCATCTGTCATTCAGCTAAAATGAAGCGAGTTTTCCGAGATATGATAGGCTAAATTCCAATATTTCCTAAAACTGGATCATACATAGCTGTTTTGAACTTCCCACTGAATACCTTCAGCCCTTGGTACAGTCTAAATATTGAACGGTCAGATATTGAGAGGGTTAGTTTTTACTTTCCTGTGATCACACTAGTAAAAAGATACAAAACCAATTTTTTATTTTTTTAGTTTTTTTATCTTTATATAATAAATATTCATTTGTGGAATCCAGCGACTACAAGCATCAGCAAGCAACAAATTACTGGATTCCCACACTCAGCATCAAGCCAGAATTCCATTTACTCATTCTATCAGTCTGTTCATTTCCAGACAGTAGGGGACTGACATGACTCCAAAGATTCTCATTATTTCATTCAACCTCAGTATCACATGAGACATGAATTTTTCCCTTGTTGCTCAAAAAGACTAGTGGTCATCCATGGCAATATATGACTCAATGCAGGATAAATTCACATTACTTGTAGCATCATCTTTTAATAGTGCCTTTGTCAAGATCCATATTTTCAGATGATCAATTGAAACTATGATATAAATGACTCTCCCAGTGCTCATATTCAGCGGTCCCATCATGTCAATGGACATTGTATGCCAGGCAGATCCTTGGCAGACCAATCAATATCCTGTAGAATTCTTTTGTGATTTATTCAACTGGCACTCCACGCAACAAGCCAGATAATCAGCCACATCATAGTTGATAGACTTCCAGTAATATTACTAGCAAATGTGATCAGTTGTCTTCCTCAGGCCTCCATAACTGACAATCATATGTGCGGCTGAACGATTGCCACTTGTTCTGATGGTTTTAGGAATAGTAGTCATTTTCATTGATCGTCTTAAATACTTGTCCATTCTTAACTTGATGTTTTCTATGCTTTTTAAAGCACATTTGGATTTCTCAGGATTATTCCCAATCTTTCCATTGACCATCCACTGGAATAGTTCATCTACCTGATGATGTACTACTTGGACCATGGGTAACCTTGATAAACCGTCCACATTTTGATGGGCAGCTCCTGCTCAATGAACGATTTTAAAGTCGTAATCTTGAATTTTCAGTGACCATTGAGCCAGACTTCCATCCAATTTTTCAAATTATGCAACCAGCTCAGGGAAGAATGGTTCGTCACCACTTTAAAATGCGTACCATGGATATATACCCAAAACTGCTTACAGGCGTAAATCACCATGAGGCATTCATAATAAGTAACTGTGTAGTTTCGTTTTGCTGCTGATAAGGTCCAGCTCACATAAGCTACTGAATTCTCATCCCTGAGCTCATCCACTTGGCTCAGGACAACTCCAATCGCTATCAGAAAAACATTTGTTTGTACAATAAACTCTCAAGCGAAATTCATATATTTCAAAACCAGAGAATCTATATAGTATTGGCATAACTTATCAAAAATAATCTTGATCCTCATTATTTCATAAAAATCCATTCTTTAGATCCTTCAGAATTGGGAAAAGAGGATTAGCTATTTTTGTGAAACTCTCATATGACTTTAATAATATCCAAACATTCCAAGGAACACTTGAATATTCTGGACACTCCTCAGGATAGCCATTTGCTCTATAGCTTCGAGCTTCATATTTGCAGCTGCAGTCCTCTGGAGTTAATGAAAAACACCAGATGTTCCATCTCTTTTTTAATGAAGTGACGCTTCTTTGGCTTGATCTTCAGATTTCTTATGGATAATTTCTTATAAACTTCTTCCAAATGGAGTAAATGGTCAGTAAAAGTTTTACTAAACACTTTTATGTCCTTCAAGTACATCATGCCGCAGGACGACTTCAGTTCTTTTAATATGGCGTCCATGCCCTTTGAAACGTTGCATGCGCATTAAAAAGACTTTGGGGCATCCGAGTTGGTTGGTTTAGCCCCTGCATGGATATGCTCATGCACTTCTCTTGGTCTTCAGTGGGAAATCAATTTGCCAATATCCCAAGATTAGAACATAATGGAGAAATATTTCGCTTCTCCCAGGCAGTTTAATGGATCACTAATTCATGGTAGAATATAAAAATCCTTCTTCATTATCTTATTAAGTCTTTAATTATCATCACCACCCATTTAGAGCCATCCTCCTCTTTACTATGAAGTTAGGTCTCTCCCAGGGGCTTGACAACATAACTAAGAGCCCGTGCCCCACTATTTTTCTAATTTCTTCTTACACTACTGCTTCAGCTGCCATTGGCCTTCAGATTGGTTTCATCCATATCAGTAATTTTCCCTGGTATCAACTTTATGGTTTATGTTCCTTGAACATTCAAGTCCTAGTCATTCTTAATTTATTTGAGATATGCCAAACAGGGGATGGACATTATTGATGCTCAAACAAGCTGAAACTAATGTAAAGCAAAATAACATAAAATAAATTCTAAACGAGACAGATGGATCCACTTGAACTGATGTGAAATTAAGGCAAAACACACCAATCAAGTCAGAAGCGGTAACTGCTTTAAAACCATGGTGGTGGGTGAAGGGGGATTGGAAGGCTCTTCTTCCTCATCTGGTGGTGACATGTAGTGGCACAAAGCTGAGAGCACTGGTGCGCGCATCATGAAAATGGGGATCAATATAACAAAGATGAGCTTGAAACTCAATATGTGCGATGAGGAGGGTGAAAATGTAGGTTTTAAGGGATTTCTCTGCCTCAAGGTGTACTTTGGGTAAAGTTGCTATGGTTGCAAGGTTGTTGTTGGTAATGCAGGTCTTTGAGAAAAACTTTTTAACTGCTGTAACTTTTTAAACTGCTGAATTCGCCACCTGATAGTAGCGGAAACATATTTTTTAATTTTTTGGGAGCATGGTACTAGGGGGATAGGTTTTGGCAGATCCGTAGCCAGAACTGAAACTGATTTTGCAACAGCATTATGGGTTTGGCAACATTCAAGGGAGGCAACTGCCTCTTTTTTTTTTTTTTAGTACTAGATGGTGAGGCAACTGCCTCTTCAGCTAGTTGGTGGTCATTTTTGAATGGGGTGGCATCAGGGCGAGCCACATAATGGTGCTTTGGAAACTTGGCCACATATTCAGTATTAAGGTACAGTTTAAATGGATGGCCCAGCCCATTCAGATTCAGGGAAAGCTCACCCAATTCATCAACCTCAACAAAGTAATCCCATGGATTTTGGTTGAATTTGATTTGGGTTATTTGCATATGGGTTATCTGTGGCGGATGGCAGAGAATGGTTTGAACTTACTGTAGTCCATTCTGGCTCCTGATTGGTGGGTTCAGGAGAAGAGGTTTGTTGAGATTTTTTGGTTGGTTGATTCAGTGGTTGCTTTAGCTACCACCTCAGGGGAGGGGGGCTTGATATTGAATAAAAAACGTAATTGGATTGGCTATGGGATCATCATATAAAGAGTCAGAAGTGGGTGCCATGGCTTGGAAGATGGAGGGGCAGCACCATTTCGAATGGTCCAGTTCAAAACAGGTAGGGCAGATGGTACGCCCTCTATCCACTCGAGCCCAAAAAGAATGGTCTGGGGTAGAGAGAATAATAGTGCGAGTTGGATTGAGAGAGTTACTTCTATTGATACTGGATGAATAATCATAAAGGTGTGGGGGCCTGCAAGGCGGGTGGCTCCATTGGAAACCACCAATTGTATCATGGGATTAGAATCATATTCTGATAATCCAGAAATAATTTTAAATAAAATTTTGGGTGGTAGGTGGGAAGTAAGGCCCACGAGATGAACCAAAAGAGTGGTATTAGTGGGAACTGAGTACGAGTAGTTGAAAGGGGGCGCCTTGAACACCAGGGGGATGGTAGATGCTACTTCAGCATCAGCTTCACTTGAGAAGCTAAGATCAAAATACCCCTTGGTGGGGCGGAAGTCAATGAAGCATGAAGGCTGAATAACAGTCTGGGATAATTCAATAATGGCTCTATCTGAAAAGGGGACAACTTACCATAATCAACCCAAAGGCCAAATTGCATGCTGCTCCGGGTAATCACAAGGGGGAAATGTGACAACACCTGGGTTTGGGTGAGATGTAATGCTAAGTCCTTAGGCGGGACATTGTATCCTGAAGAATTCAGAGAGCTAGCTGAGCCAGCCCAAGTATGTTTCAGCAATGGCCAAAAAGCATTAGGAGGTGGAGCACTACTGCCCCACGTGGGGACAGTGGGTGTCAAACACATTGACATAGGTGACTTGGATGGGGCGATGATTATTTACTTAACTGAGGTAAGTTGACCACGGGACGGACATTACCAAATATACGTAAAACTAAGGAAATAACTGACAAATATAAAATTGGGCTCCCCAGGGTAATCAAGTTACCCCTGTTGCCAGCGGGACTGCCAGGTATGGGAGGTTGGTGCATTACTCTGAGGGGGTTTCCCCTGCTATGGAGCAGGTGTGAAGGAAATGGTATGTGTGGAGGAACCAGAGTGGGAACCATGATTCTATGAGCGCTTTTTGCCTTGGTCTCATATATCCATAGAGCCAGGCTTGGAAGTGCTTCAGTAAGTGGACATGGAATCTGTTAATAACCCCACGAATGGTTGGGACCATGCCCTTGAACGCATCTAATGCAATTATGTGGATTGTCCACATTGCAATGGGTATTATTAGAGAGCGGAGGGTAGATGGGATTGGTGACTCAATCTGGAGCACGAAGATGCTCTTTGATATCAAGAATTCCTGTTCATTTTGGATCTTAAGCAGGCGTGAAACTTCCTGCCATATAGCTTTGGTTGGGGGGCATGTTTCTAGGCGGTGATGTAGGAATCCCTCCCCTCCACATACTGCACATGCTTTGTGGAGGGAGTTGGAGTGGTCCACCATCCTATAGGTCCTTCTCAGACAGCGCCAGGCGTTTGCTCTTATCCTTGGCTGTAGGAGTGGGTGGTGAGTCATTTTCCACATTGCCTTCTGTGTGGTTAAATCATAGGGAAAGTCCAACATATCTAGGTATTCTATCATAGCTATAATTGGGGTTGTTGCGAGCATATCTCTCTGGGGGTGGTTTTCTGAGTTTCTTAATTTGAATTGGGGGCTGGGTCGTCCCCTTCCCTGTATAGTAACCATGTTCTCTATGGTCCATCTCATACGGCGGATATTTCAGAGAATATGTTTAAAATGAGGGGAGGTTCCATGTGGACCCGTTGCAGTAGGGTGCTTGGCAAGGTATGAAAGTAGTCTGGGTGGACTATGTGGGTTGGCTAATTTGAACGCCTGTGCAAAGTTAGTCCTTGCTGCTCTGGACCAATGTTGTTGCGGGAGGTCTGGAGCAAGGATTTCCTTTATCCAGGTACCTAGGATGTGATTGGCATGGCTCTCAAAATCTATTAGTCCCATGCCTCCGCTTGAGCGTGGGCCAAATAGTGTTTTCATCCATATAGGAGGGTGAGAGCCAGGCCACAGCCAGTCCTGGATAAGCGCGCGTATTGAGGTTATAAAGGTAGGTGAGAAGGCGATCGCGTGGGCCTGGTACCACAGTATTGGGAGGATGAGCGAGTTAGCATCTGTAACTCGTCCTGTTAGTCCTGGGGTTCTTCTCTTGAGGGAGGCGACGCGTTTGGATACCCGTTGTAACAGGTTACTTTCCATTGTCTCATTAGCATATCCCCCTGATTCTAGCCAGATTCCAAGGTTTTGGACAGGAGTGGTAGTGGGAGTTGTTGCAAAGGGTAAAATGATTGGGTTTTTCTTCATGTGTTGGTATGATGTTCTGATGTTGTGGCCCAATTGTTTGTGTATTTGCCTAAGAGGATGATTTCTGTCTTCCTTTTGTTGAGCGATGCATTGCTCACCTTTGAGTATTCCTCTAGAGTGCGTTCCAGCTGTTGGGCATCTTCATTATTTGCTATACCTGCTACGCAGTCATCTGCAAAGGCCAGTATCTTGACTGTTGGTTGTCCTTGTGCGGTTATCCCCATGAGACGTGAGTCAGTTACTCGGAGGAGTGGGTCAAAGCTAAAATTGTATAGCAGTGGGCTGAGGGGATCCCCTTGTTTAAGCCCTCTGTGTGGTTTAATCAAGTTTGTTAGGAATCCAGGGCCGCATACAGCCATGGTTGCAGATTCTGTTAGGAGCATCGCCCATTTTATGAATCTTGGTGGGAGTTTGAAGGCATGGATGGGGCGATGATTAGTGGAGCTATTTTTAATATATTTCAAACTATTATTTGACCAAAAGTGAGCAAATCAAGAGAGAGTTTTAAGTTGTGATCATCATAAGAGAAGACTTCTAATACTTTTTAATGTTTGAGCTCCTCCTGCTGTCTTTTCATCAGATCAGTGAGTTTCTCTCAGTTGACAAACAAATTGATATTCTCAACAACCCCTGCCAGCAATTTCAACTCAGTAAGGGTCCTAAAATCTTGAAATTTCTCTTTTCCGCCGTCAGGATATTAATGTAAAATGCAATGCTCTAATTTTTCCCAATTTTCATCAGACTTCTGCTCTGATTTTCCAGGAGTACTTTGATTTCTCCATGGCCCAGAATCAATATTCCAGGAGCCACCCAAGGCTCTACTCTGGAATTCTTCCAATGACTTCTGCCTCTCTATAAGGTTGCTCAGATATTTCTAAAGTCAATCCCATATTAACTATAATATGCAATCCTGGCAGTATGGTACTTGATGCCTTTGTTTGTAACAGAATTCCACAATTTTTCAGGATTTTCGATAGCATTTCTCTCTGCTTTCATCCAACCAATTGGTAACAGATCAGGATTATGCCATCATTATAGATCAAATTAATAAAAAGAATTCCTCCTGGAAAGCGGAGTTTCCTCATCCCTCAAATTGACCAGAGACAGCGTTTGACCCGTTATGATCAACATATAGTCTATAAAGTTGCATTTAACTTTGTGCCTCCTTAGAAACTTGGTTCCAATTAGAATGTCATAATTTTGGTTGGCCAAAACTATAGCTGGAGCGGATACCATCAAGGATCCAAATCTAAGTGGCAATGTGCTATATGCTCCACAGAAGATGGTAGTATCAGGCCCAGCGGGCCCATATTCTTTTTTTGTTCCATATTGGGTTAGATTTTCATTTTCTTCACTAACTTGGCTGAGTAATATTGATTGGCACCCCGCTGTCAATAATTGCTCACACTCATACTTAATTGACCATTATATCAGTGTATGTACACTCAGAATATTGTAAAATACTGTTTACTGAGTATAAAGTGGTGTTATTTTACAAATCAAGGGTGTACTTTATTTGTGCCAATAAATCTGGAAAAGATTCCTTGATTAAAAATAAGGGAATTGACAGGTTAGCTTTTTTAATTTAAGCTCGGCCTGATTGACCAGATTCTCAAAAAATCATATTTTGTCTGCTAGTTGGAATGCATATGGGCGAGAAACCTTCTTAATTATTTTTAGGTCAATCCCCTTTGCTCCAGCTCTGGTTAAAGCATTGACACCTTGGTTGACCACTTGATAAAGCTGGTCCAACGCATCATTGTTGAAAATTGATCACTGATGTCAATGTCCTCGTTCATGATATCAAAAGGAATGAGTTTAATCGCAGCACTAGATTTTTCATGTCTAGGCCGCAGGCCCTTTTCCTGACTCTTGTGCGTGTTTGGCTTCTTTAGCCTGCACCACATTAATTTGCTCCTTAGATTTTTTATTGAATCACTGGGAAGCGAAGTGGCCCTTCACCCTGCGCTGATAACAGTAAATACTGCTCTTTTCTGTCAGTTTGAACTACTAAGGTTTCTTTTCCAGCCTTGCTCAATTGGGCGTTTCCTTATAGGGTTTGGCAAATTTGGTGAAATTAAATTTCTGACTGAGATGGTTTTGTAGCTTCAATTAGGGGCCTCAAATGTGTCGCCTAACATCTTCAAGTGATCCATCATTTGTGAGGTGTTTATTTTGGTGACTAGCACGAAATACATCATTTGATGCAGTTTGCAATAAGGCTGAAGAGCCACTTGTAATGCGATCCATGTGGCAAAATTGGTTAATACTTTTTCTTTAACAAAAATCTGTGATCCTTGGTAGAATTTGCCGGAGAGCTTCACTAAGGTTTCATCTTTCAAAATTTGGATCCCAATGAAAACTTGCTCTCGTTTTACATATGCCAGAAATCGCTTTTCTGGTAACATTGGGCTCTTCTAGTTGGCAGGCCAATCATTATGAAGACTGGTCAGCCCTTGCCATATTGCCTTAGGCGTCAGGGCCAGCAGCACCAGCTGACCACTTGGCGTGTCACCCGCGCCATTTGGGGATCCCAAGCCTAACCCCAAACCATAAAGAATAAAATAAAAACTTAGATAAAAGAGAGATTGGGAAAATTAGATATCTATCAGAAGGGAAGCGCCAGGTATCTATATGTACAAAAGGGCTATTGAACCTATCGCCAACCTATTGGCTCATCGCTGAATCTTCCAGACAACCACTCTCTCTTTCTTCAGCTGCACTTACTCTCTTCCTGTCGTCAACCCTTCGCCCCATCCTTCCCAATGTTAAATATTAGTTTAGCTTATCCTCAGCATTTAGTCTCTGGTGAGGTGTATAAATCATGATTAAATTGCAATCAAATTTAGGTTTGACTTACTAATTAGGTTAAAGAAACATCTTTGTTTGCTCAGGTAACTTGGGATATTTTAGCTTCTCACTGATATCACATTTAACTTATTGTAGTTGATCATTCAGGAAGTCGCCTTTCTCAGGTGGTATTCAATTATCAAATATGAAGTTCTGAAAACAACCTCGGCCACCTCAAACTTAGAATTGTCAGGTTCTGCTAACATTTACTAAATCAATACAAAATGATCATCCTTGACTAATAATTGCAAGTGATCCATATACTAATTTGGGGCCATTGATTGGCCCCACTTGATCCTAACTTCCAATCTAGGCAGAATGCTGGATTGGGTTTAACCCATATTGTGGAGCAACCACCAAACAATCCCATAAAAACCGCAGAGTTCAGTCAATAAGCCATTCTACCAGGATTGGCCTATTTCATCTTAAATCCGCTTAATTCATTGGAGGAATCCTTCTAGTTAATTTTCTAACAACATACATGAGAGCTTCCAAACTCTTTTATAATTGCAGCCTTGGCCTCAGAATAAGATCAGTTGTCCCCCTCAAGATGAGTTAACAACAAGCTTTGGCATTCAGTATCCAGGCAGTTCATGATTGTCAAAAATTTTTGCCTATTGCCACATCCAAATATAGTCATGTCAAAAAGATGGAAGCGCACAAAGAACATTATCCTTATGAAAAGATGGTAGTTTAGGCGTTGCTTTGTATTATACCAAGTTTTTTCTACCTGCTACTTAAAGTTCAACTAACTACTGACTAGAGGAGTAAGCTTGGGGTTGTCTCCAAAATAATAGAAAATACAGGCAGCATATTTCTAGGAGTTGTTGAATTCCAATTGGAGATCTTGGAGTATTTTATTTGGCGTTGTTTGCTGCATAATGTTCACATTCGCATTTTTAATTCTTCAGTTCGTCAACTTGTTTCACTAGATGTTCCATGTCCAAGCTGAGTAAGTGCAGTTGAATGCAATCTGCTTTACATTCCTTTTTCAGGAATAAACTTCTAATATAAACTCTCCTTTTTTCAGGGACGTTAGTTTCTTGAGTAGCTCATTGCTGAAGTTTGAAACTTTTCTACTCCTTTCTCAATCTTAGTGACTCTCATCTAGAGCAGCGAAACTCTATGATCTTATGAATTCAATGCGTTCTTATTGATGGTTGCCGAATTCGTCCATAGCTTTCTTAATTCGTCCTTATATGACATCATGAATTAGCTTATCTTACTCAACTACACCATGTAGTTAGCAAAAATTGTTAAAATATGCTTTTCTTCTCGATGTTTCCATAAGTTAACTGAACAGGTTTGGTTATGTGCACAATTTGTGTTGATTGATAATAAGGTATATATATATGGTTGATAACTGTATGAAGAAATCATCTGTAGTTGAATAAATAAACCTAGTTGATTGGCGGTCCAACTCCAATCTTGGAATGATCCACAAAATACTGATTATGTTGACAATTAGGTACTTCTTCCCTATCCCAGCTGAACTTAATGCACTCTCAAATTCAGAGGTTCCCATCTTAGTTGTCCGACAATTACAAGCTACTGTTTAGAAAAGAGTGGTTTGAGTTAAAAGTTGAAAGATTGGAAAAAATACCCTGGTCAATTTCTGGTGGAACCCTATGTTGAGGTAACACTATTAAAACTTTTACAGGCTAATATAAAGAGAGCAGGTGAGTTTTTTCCACTCAGGGTAACCTTTGAGTGATTTTAATCAAAAAGAAAGTTAAAAAGCCTAACTGGCCTACGCTGACCTCCCCTGTTCACTCCTCAATGATCTCATATTCTCCACTGGCTGCTCTCATATGGTGCAGCAGCGAAACCCCACCCAGCGTTTTCCATCTGGTGGGAAAAAGCGTTCAGACTAGCTCATCCAGTCCCAATAATATAGGGTCAGTTCATTCTGCCCAAGGATCTCGCCATCCACCTGGCCATGCCCAGGAAGTGCCTTGCAGCCCACTCGTTCTCCCTTAAACCCAGCTGCATTTCAGCCTTCATGTCAAATATGGGAAATTATTCCCATACTCAGAAAATGACATTATTGACTTGTCCCAGGCAGTGATGCTGCCAGCTGAGTTTATAGATTTCCGCCCCTATAAGGGTTATTTTGATCTAGACTTCACTTATGAAGCTGATGCCGCCACTGTGGCCACCATTCCCTGGTTTTTCAGGGCACCCCTATCCCAACAACGCGCACCCAGCTCCCCACCAACACCACTATGGTAGTTCAGTTTGCGGGGTTGCCCACTCACCTTCCCCCTGTGGTGCTCCATCAGGAGCTGATTGAAGGCTTAGCCACATACAGCTCCAACCCCATCCTTCAGTTTGTGGTCTCCAATGGGGCTGCTCGTCTTTCTGAGCCTTGGGCATTTGCCACGATTAGCCCAAATTACAACAAATTGCTTTTTTGATTCCTTATGCGCCGTCATTCCCTATGCCCATGACACCCATTCTGGGCCCATGTTGAGGGTGGGCGATATATCTGTCCATCCTGCTTTGAGTTGGATCACTCGAAGCATAAATGCCTCTATCTTACTGCATCTGCTGGACCTGCGTTGCCTTCATCTGGCCCTCAATATTCCACACTCCAATGCCTTTCCAGAATGGGGTATAATGCTTCCCCCTCCCCAAAAACCTGCAGCTGATGCAGTGCCTGCAGCTTCCAATGAGGTCCTTCCTCAGTCCAGTGCCACATGTGATTTAACCAATCAGGAGACAGCTTGGATAACAATTAGATCCCACATTATTCCTTAATCAATAGCCACAGCCCATAAATTTACCACCCCCTGATTTCCAATAAGACTTGGATCCATGATTTCATTGGATGATATTAATGAAATGGGCAATGTAATTGAAGACTCAAATACCCAAATCGAAGAATCTATACAGGTACAACACCCCATTCAAATCCGCGGCGTTTTTATGCCCCCAACTGAACGCTGCTTTGTTCCACTCTGACCACCAGCTCACTGTTGTTGCAGCTGGAATCACAGATAACACTGACATCCATGAGATGACTGATTTGTCAGTAGTGATACTTTCCAAGGGTCTTACTCATATTATTAATTCTCTGACCTTAGCCTTGCAGGACTGAAGTAACATCCTAAACCTTCACAAACAAGCAAATGCTGCCATAAAGAAAGTTTTTATCGCTTTGCAGGCCATGAAAAAAACCACTCGTGCCACTGCAGTTTTATTATCCCAGGTTCCTTCCATCCATCTTCATGCAGAGGACTGTTTTTTTCAAATACTTAGGTGAAATTTTTGAAGGTGGTAAGTTTGACAACCAGCAGGCCATCAGCCAACTCGCTCCCCATGTCGCTGATCACCCCACACCATTGCTCTCCGCCTTGGCCTGCACACTTGCCTTTGATATGTAATCCAATTCTGAGGATAAGCTACCTGATCACCCTTCCCCTTCCACCATGGTGGTATGAGCAACTTGTCACTGTCCCACCTGATTGGTTGTATTCCCGTTCAGTTGTTTTTCACCTGCTCTCTCTTTTGGCAGTTAATCACTCTGTTTAGGTATGTCTGTTTGTTAATTATTTTAGCTCTTTGAGCTCTAGTAATGTCCGTCCCCTGGTCAGCTTACCTCAATTAAATAAAAATAACGAGTTCAGGTAGTCAGATTGCACCAAATCATCAGCCAAATTTGGGGAGCTCATTTTTAGGCTCCTCTCCCAGCCACCTATATTTTTAGTGCAGCCTACATCATAGAGACCATCCCCTTTTATATGGTCAAAGGGGGTCCAAACAAGTGCAAAAAACTTCTCCTCAAATGATTGGGTAACTATATCAAACCCCTACCTCACGGATTAATACTGCCTGTAATTGCCCTCCATCAGCCGTTTCCTGAAATAAAGCAATTTTTGAATGATCTAATATGTCACCCTTCATATTACTTAATTCAGAATTTACTGAACCATTCAAACTTTTACCCTCAATTTTTTTAAATACTAATTATTGAGTTATGAAAAGGCTTTTTCTTATCCCCTATGAAAACTAATAAAATATAGAAACACAACTTAAGGGTGGTTAGCCTGGAAGGGTTGTTCCTGCTTCCAGTCTATTGCAGGTTTTGTTCAACACATATTTGAAACCTGTACTGGCTACAAAAACATCTTAATGTGGTATATTTGTCCCAAGATTGACCTGTCTCGATTACTTTATATAAAAACACAACTTTCTAGTTCTTAGTGTTTCTTTAACAGTATTAATTTATTGTTATAATCCCATATTTTTTGGATTTTAGCCTATCATGCACCAGAGAGCTTAATAAAAACCCTAAAATCCAACAATAGTTGCTCACTACAGGGGATCATGTATACCACCAAAATCCTGTTTAAAAATGACAACTATCCCATAACCATTGCTAGCTGCATTAAAAAACAACTAGCCAGTGCTTTTTCTCGCCTCAGAAGGCTTGAGCAGCATTCTCCACAAGGCCCTTATGGGCCCTTCCCTAATATTCTCAAACCTCCGTTCAAAGACAAGTTCACACCAGGTAAGGGCAGTATTGCCTCCTTCCTTTATGAATATGAATCTGCAATAGAGGGAGTGACTGACAATCAGAAAACCAAGTATATCCTTCCCTGCTTGAGTTGGATGGCTCATGAGATCATGGTTTCTCATATGTTTACACTTACCACCTGGGCGGAGGTTAAACAAGCACTGATTAATGAGTTTAGTTTCAAACAGAGTTTACAACGGCAAAATCAGTACTTTATGTGCTTAGGAGCATGAGGAGAATCAATCCGTCCTTTTGTTGAGAGATTCTATGGTAAAGCTCAACCTCTGTTGCTTGCCAAACTGCTACCTCTAGATGATGATTTTCTGCTATCATGGTTTCCTTGGCATCTCATCCCCATTTAGCAATGCATATCTCTGAAGTCAAGCGTACCTTCTGAATTTTAGGAGATATCAAAGAGGCTCTGCTAGCAGCGGCTGATTTTCAAGAACTTGAACTTGTGCAAAAATCTACAAGGAGAGAATCTACTTTAACCCCTCCAGCCACTTCAATGGCTATCTCCTTCTGAAACCTTGTTTCCGCAAAGCTGCAACGACAAAATGCTCCTCCACCATGTAATGATAGCCCAAATATCATGGCTGTGATGGAGCAGTTCTCCCCTTCGCCTTCAGTTCAAAAAGCTCTTTTGGGTAAAGATCTCGTCCCTTTGCCTTGCTCATCTTTTTCTTCAAAATGGTATTCTAAAGTGATTTTAAATCATGCTCTTAAGCCTAAACCCCTTTCTTGGGTGCCAATCGCCCCCACTAACAATGGGTTAAACGACCAGGTCACAAATGCTAAACCGCCTGTTTCTCAAAAGCTTACAGATGCTGATTGACTCAAAGCTGGTGAAATTTGAAGCCTCTACTTCTACAATCTATCCCCCTCGACATTTCCTCCTACCATTTCTAGCTCATACCCTGTAGCCATGAGGCTGCCCAAATCCCCTGCATCAAAGGTTATATGTGGAGCCGTACCTATCACAGCATCTCCTTAAAAAGCTACCCAAGTTTCTGAGCGTCCACAGGACCTCCCCTTCAACAAGGGAAGCTATGACCTTACCCCCAACCAATGTATTCATTGATGTGCATTGAGAATTTCTCTGCTGAAGAATCTGAAGGAGGTTGTGAAGATGTCAGTCACTATGTCCTAGGAGCCCCAGGTGAAGTGGAGGTAACTGACTGATTGAACCCAGAAAGAGTGGATGAGGCTAGAATATCCCACAAAACATACCTTTATATGGTGCTGAAAGGTCTGGAAGTTATTAATACCTCCAATGACGCTGACCAGTCACTGCTATAATGATCTGATTCACTCAGAGTGCGTATACACTGCAGTCTATACGGAATAGATTCCCTGAAACTGCTAAACGTCTTGCTTCTACACTCCAGCTAAAGGAGGTCTTCTCTCTTCCCCCAACTTGGGTGTAGCTTTAACAAAAGTGGAGGTTGTTGTTAATGGAGTATGATTTGTTGCTATCCTTGGCACTGGATCCCTGTGAACGTTGTATCCTCAAAACTTATGAAAAAATTAAGTTGGCCCCTGACCTCGACTATACACAAGAGTTTTGAATTGCAGGGACAAAGAACCCTCGCGCCATTGGAACCTACTCTTCTCTGCCCGTTCTTTTTGGGAAGCTCCTCTTGTCAGCTCCAGCGGTGGCCTTGGCCAACAATACCTATGATTTACACATTGGTACCCAGTTCATGCTAAAATATAAAGGGGTTATTAACTTAAAGCAGAGCTATCTCTCCTTAATTAACTATGAGATTCCGCTGATTCTGACAAATGATGAGCTTAATAAAAAGGAGTATGCTTGCACAATTTAGTGCTTCACTTCAGCCTTATCTTTACATTACACCACGGCAGGACGGCATACAAAAATGTTGCCTCATTCAGTAGACGCCCTCAAGGTTTCCCATTCTATGCTTATGAAGAGGTAATAATCAAAGCGGGAGAACAACGGGTAGTTGGCACTAAGATTACCTTACAAATCCCATACAACTTCGTATTGCGCATAATCAGCTTTGCGGAGTTAGTCCTTTGGAGCCCAGAGTTTTTCCAGTCATGATAGACCTTGACTATAGAAGCCCTATCAAACTTCTGTTAGGGAATAAACCTGGGAAGGATATGGTTGTAAAAAAGCATCAGGAGACTGGAAGAGGTCAACTGATTTTGTTTGAGGAAATAAAACAAGTTCATTATATTGGATCTATGGCAGATATAGGCTTACCCTCCAACCAGTCTTTATATACCCTACTCCCATTCATATCTCTGATGAACTAACCCCAGCTGAGCTCAATAAAGTCTACACCCTGCTCGAGGCCAATAGCAAAATCTTCTCTACCTCTGACACTGACTATGGGCACATGAAGGGTTGGACTCATACCATTGACGTTGGGAGTGCTCATCCTATCCACTCCAAACCCTACCATAAATCCAAATTTGAGGAGATACAGATGCGTACAGAGCTCAAAAAGCTGCTGGACGCTGTATTGTTGGTGCCTTCTCAAAGCCCTTGGTCACCCCCGCTCCTATTGATAAAGAAGAAATATGGAGGTCATTGGGTAGTGATGGACTACCATAAGCTGAATATCATCACCAAAAATGACAGTTACCATATACCCTTATTAATAAAGCTCTTGACCAGCTCTATGGTTCTAAATTCTTCTCCGCTATAAAATTGGCTAGCGGGTATTGGCAGATGGATCTTTCTCCACAGAATTAGGATAAGTGCAGCCTTATCTGTAGCGAGGGTTTGTTCCAACCCACTCAGCTACCTCAGTAGTTGTGTAATGCGCTTGCTACTTTTCAGCGGGCAATGAATCATATTATTTAAGTTCTCAAGATGATTTATGTTATTATCTACCTCGATGACATCACATTCTTTTCCAAGACGTTCAATGAGCATCTCACACATTTAAAGGATGTGTTTCAACGCTTACGAGCATGAAACATAAAGCTGAAGCTCTATAAATGTACTTTCTTCCAAAAGAAGTTGGATTTTTCTTGGGCATGCCCTCTCACAAGATGGGATACAACATCTAAAAGATAAATTTGAAGCATTATCCAAGACGCCCGCGCCCAAAAGCCTTTGTAATATAAATATTTTTGGGCATGATGGGGTATTACCATCAATTTATCCCAAAATGTGCCCAGTTCAGTGAGCCCCTTGTACGTTTTTTTTTTGGTTTTAAAACTCCATTCCATTAGGGTGCGGAAAAAAAGGTCGCATTTGAGACCCTGAAGGTGTTGCTAAACAAAGGCCAACCGCTGTCACCCTGAATATGGCAAGCCCTTCATGTTATTTATGGATGCCTCTGACTATGTCGTTGGAGCTATCTTGGCTCAGTTGTTTGAAAATGAGGTTGATCATCCCATATACTACTTCAGAAAAATGCTTCCAAAAGCTGAGCGCAACTACAGCGTCACTGAAAAGGAGTGCCTGGCTGTACTGTACGATGTCACATAATACAACCCTTTTCTATATGTGACATCATTAAAAGTAATTACTGACCACGCCTCATTAAAATGGTTACAGAATAGAAAGATCTTACTGGGTGGTTGGCTCGTAGGGCTCTTAAGCTCCAGCACTACAATATGACCATTGAGCATCAAACTGGGAAGCGCCATATGAACGTCGATGGGTTGATACGGCTGCCTGTCCTTCACCTTGACAATAGCGAAGCAGAGAGGTTTCATGATCTCCTAATGACTCCTGACGCGTAGGCTGATAAAGATTAACCAGTACAAAAGATGGTAGCACAGCACTCCCACAACACAAAGGTGGAGAGTGGGAAGTTATATAAGAAATTAGGAGTAATTTGGTTTCCCTATCTTTAGCCAAAGGAGGGAGTACCTGTCATATTAGAATCTCACACTATCATAGGGCATGGTGGAGTACACAAAACATATGAGTCAGTAAAAGAGCGGTACTACTCTGAGGGCATCATGGAAACCATAACTGAAGACTTAGATGCCTGTCTGACCTATAAATCAATCCAGATTCAAGACCCAATATCAATATCACCCACAACGCCCCAACAACCTTTTCAAACCATAAGTTTGGATGTTGTAGGTCCTCTACCTAAGACCACCGGTGGTAATCATTACATCTTGGTTGGAATTAATCATTTTACATAAATGGGTTGAAGCTGTTTCTCTTCCCAGTCAGAATGTAAAGCTACGGCCACCTTCTTATACCAGTATATTTTCACCTGGCATTGGTGCCCCCAGGTCCTCATATGTGACAATGGGAAATACTTACCTCCCGAGTGGTAAACTCCTTGCTACCTCCATGGGAGCACAACAACTCTTTTCCCCCTATAACCCATCCACCAATGGTGCCGTAGAAAAAGTAATTGGAACCATGGTCACTATACTTCAGAAAATGGCCAACTCTGACCCTCTCCACTGGGATCTTTACTTACCCAGTGCCAAATGGCTTACTGTATTAGATACAATCGCATTCTCAAATATCTCATTTTTGTGTGTTATATGGGCGAGAACCTGGGGTGCCTGATTTAATAGCCAAAGATGTTTTCTCTGCTAGGACTGATCCAGATCAAGCCATGAAGAAGTTGGCGCAGCAAATCATCCAGTTACAGTCTGGGGAGATGAAATCTAGAAAAAAAATCATTAAAGAAGGCCAAGCAGCCAAAGAGCTCTAGCCACTACTCCTTTTTTTCCTAAGTGTCAGACCTGGTACTCTACTACCACAACCGTATCATGCCTAGAAAGGAAAAGTTTTCGATTCATCTGGGAAGGGCCTTTTGTTGTCACCTATAAAAGAGAGGATGAGTATTCCATTAAGTCCCTCACTTCTAGCTTTACCATTAACTGAGTACATGGATGATTATTGTGACCTTATTTGCTCCCTACCAATTTTAAAGGGAGTAAAGTCAGCAATTACAAGTCTGATTGTCAGATTCTGGTGGTTGGCCAAATATAAGTCCTTTGACAACCAACATATTGGGCCAATTAACTCAACATCAATTCAATCTGATTATTCTATCAGAAGCTTGGGCTGAATAAACTTACAGTTAGGCTGATTATTACTGCACTAAAACCTGGCAAATAGTCACGACTAATCAGGACCTTTATTAAATATTCAACATGAGAAATTTTTTGGGATCAACCTGAAGAAAACGTCATTAAATCCCATGAACAAATAGATGAAAAAATGTAATCCGTTTTCTGCCTTAGGGCAAATTATGTATGTCAGTACATGTAATTAGCATGGTAGCACTTGACATGGATCGCCCAAAATGAGAGCACCTAGCGCTATTGAGAGGGCCACTTGACATCCTAATAAGAGAGTCGTCTCCATCAGCTGTATGATGAAAACATACTAAACTGGACCTAAAATAATTTTTGTATGTCAATATGCGTAACTGGCATGATAGCACTTGCACATGGACTGCCCAAATGAGAGTACCTAGTGCTATTGAAAGAAGGCCTGCCAACTTCCTGATTAAGGGTACATTATATATTTAGATCAATGCCAAAATCTCCCAGGATTCCTATTTCACCAGCAGAATAATTAAACTCATTTTGTGATGATCTAGGACAATTTTTCACGCTCATTGTTGCGATTTTCATACCTGAAATCCTCCAAATATGAGAGTTTTTGCCACCAATAAACCTAGAAATAGGTCTTAATCATATCAGTTCAAAGGCCAAACTGAGGCGAAAAATAATCTGTTGATATTGCATGCTTGTATGTGGCCAGGAGATTCCCTAAAGGTATAAATATCAGCACCTGCCTAATGACTGAACTATCAGATAATATAGTCTAATAAAGATCTATAAAATTTAATCTTTCATTGTTTTTCATCTGGAATTCTTTTTAAGAGTGTCAACAAGCCGGAATTTTCACATCCAAAGCTTGTACCTTTGAATGCCTTGGAAGAGTTCCCAATTACAAAGGGCGAATAAGTCCAATATTGACCAGAAGAGTCATGGTTATTCAAATACGCCTAGTGAGTTTTTAAATGGTTAAAATACCATAGGCCTCAGGCAGAAATTGAGGATCATTCGCTGAACTTCGTCCTAATTGAGCATGCAGGATCTAAATTATCAAGCAAGAGATCCTCAGAATTTAACAATGATGTATAGAAAAAAGTGGCTTGGAGGTAAATGCTGAAAAAATTGTCTAAAAGACCCTGGTTGATTCCCAGTGGAACCCCTCAAATTAGGGTAAACTTCTGATAATTTTTGGGCTAATACAATGAGTTCAGGTGATCAGATTGTACTAAATCGTCAGCCAAATTTAAGAAGCTCACTGAAGGCTCCTCTCCCAGTCACATATATTTTTGGTACAGCCTACATCATGGAGACCAGCCCCTTTTATAGGGTCAGAGGGGGTCCAAAAAAGTGCAAAATTTTCTCATCAAATAATTGGGTAACTATATCAAAATCCTACCTCACAGATCAAAACTGCCTGTAATTGCCCTCCATCAGCCGTTTCCTGAAGTAGGGCGATTTTTGCATGATAATTGGTCCACCGCCCATATTATCTAATTCAGAATTTACTAAGCCATCCAAACTTTGAGCTCAATTTTTTAAATACTAAGTATAAACATAAAAAAGGGGGGTTTTCTTATCCTCATGACAACTAATAAACCTATAAAAACACAACTTTCTAGCCTTTAGTTTTTATTTATCTTATTATATTAGTGGTTTCATTCCCCTAACTGTTAGATTTTAGGCCTAACATACATCAGCGAGCTTAATAAAATCCTAATAACCAACATTGGTTCTTGGCACACTGAGTTGGCAGAGATCTGCTGTAAAGGTCTGATTCTCTTCTAAGGAAATTTTATCCTTACTCTTTATTGCACAAAAGAGTCAACAATTATTGTTGTCAGACTTTTTCCCTCCCAGCTACCAGATTAAAAAGTTGTGGTTCAAAATTGGCCATAAAGGGGACATGTCAGACGTTTACAAGTCCAAGATAATAACATGATTAAATTTAGATAATAATAAAGATTTTTCAGCAAAAAGATCCTGGCCAATTCTTGGTGGAACCACACAAATTGGGGTAACACAGTTATAAATACTAAATAAGCAATTAGTACAAAGTTGGGCTTTCAAGTTTGCCCCAACCACACTAGGGAACATGGGGAGTCCATCAACAGTTTCTCCCCCTGCCATGTCAAATTCCATTCAAACACCTGGGCGGGGACAACCCTCTTTTATAGGCGTGGCGGAGGTCCCCCAAGGTGAAATAATTTTAGCTAATTGGGATGGCTGAAATCTATTAAGTCATTACCCCACAGGTATGTATTATCAAAAACTAACTCCCCATCTGCCATTCAGCCAAAGTGAAGTGAGTTTTGAGCTTTGATAGGCTGAATTCATATGTCTCCTTATCTGGACTGTAACAAGATGATTCTAATTTATTATTGAATTCCCTTTGACCCTTGAGACAGTTAAAATACTGACCAGTTGGATATCAAGAATATATTTTTTGCCTTATTCCCCACAGTGCTTAATAAAAAACTTAAAACTCTAACTTTCTAGTTTTTGAAGTTTTTTTATTATTATTTAACTGAGGCAAGCTGACCAGGGGACAGGCATTACTGAAAGAAAGAAATGAAAGAAATGACATGCAACCTGAACAGGGTCAACTCCATCAAAGAAAGTTTTTCCACCTCCAGATCAGGACTCAAATTTTTCTGATTACATTATGGGTAAGGTTTTCGTGTTATTAGACCTACTAACCGCCAATAGCTTCCTTTGGCTGGCACCCCCAATCGATGTGCAAAGGGTGGGGATCAAACCCGCAACCTTCAGGTTGGTAGCTGTACGCCCTTACTGACTCGCCTTCCACCCCCTAGTTTTTGAAGTTTCATTATCTTTTTTATTATTTTCAGTTCTTTTAATCCCCAATTGTTGAATTTCAGTAAACAAGCACTAGCAAGCATCTCCTACACCCAAAAATCCAACAATTGTACTACAACAATTATAAACTGAAGATGAATACTTAGTCTAATAACCAATCTTGCATACAATCCGCTTTATTATTATAAAATGTTAGGGGATTTATAGGGGAATTTGGCTCCCAACTACTTGGTTGTCGCCTCAGTAAGGAAATGGCAGCCTTTATATTGAAGTTAATCTAAAGTTTTTTTGGGTGATAGTTTTCTCCATTGGGCTAAGAATTTCTCCTTCAGATATCCAAAGACCTGAAACTGGAGAGAGACCAGAAAACTTGTCCCTAACTTTTTTCTCCATCACAGTGAACAAACTACATTAATAGCGACCTACTTAGGTAATAGGACTCTTTACCCATTATAGCAGGTTGTAAATCAACTGGTCAATTTTCTAGTTGCAGGCGGCATCACTAGCCTTACAACTGCTGATTAAATTCACAATCAGTCAGTTATGAAACCCAACCAATCCCAATTGGTGCACCTAATAGCTAATCAACAATCAACTATTAGATGCCTCAATCTCATCTGCAACTCTGCCTGATAAGATCTTATGCATTTTCATGAATTGATCCCAATAAATTTTAACCCAGCAAATTACCCAAGAATCCGCGGACATTAGTAAGCCAAAATTGAAATCAACTGATATCTAATTCATTTTCTAGTGGGACTTATCCCCTAGCGAATCATCAGATGACCTAGGAATCTAGAAAGGTGGGAAAAATTCCTAAAACAGGTTGCAGTCATTGTGAGAAGTTGGGAAACTTCAGCTGTAGCCAAATCAAGAAATGGGCGCATGGCCTTTTTCTATGAAAATGTTGTTTAGTTTTTCATACTTTTGTGCATATTTATTTCCAAGGGCGGCTAGATCAGGCAGCGGGGGTAAGCACCTTTTTTCAAAATGCCAAGGTGTAATTATCATAAAGTCAGGCAACTTGGATTCAAGAGCTAATTGAGGAGAAGGACTGGATTCCAGTTATTATGAATGCATGTTTGGTCTTGGTGGATTGTGTAACTTGTACGGATGAAGCTCAAGATGAGGCATGGGCATCTTTGTACACAGTCAGCCAAGTGCATAGTTTGGTGGAAGAGTATGTCTGTAATTTCTGTCCTCTAACAAAGGCGGCTCTAGTTTGGTTCATAATTGTCACAAAAGTTCTAAAAGTTTGCATATGATCTCATTATGGTGATTGTGTTGGTATGAATCTAGCGTTCTTTAATGGATATGATTTTTGCCAAAGAGGTTGAGAAGCAGCTGTTATTGGCATGGTACCAACGTGAATTTTCAAGTAATCCTGGAGATACTCAGTCCCCTGTGAGTCCCATCAAGGACAAATAAACTGGTACTCTTCACCACATAGCCTTAGTTTCACATATGGAGGGTCACATAAAAGGACTCCAGTGAACTTTGACAAAGAGGTGATCCAAGAGGGAGAAGGTACTGGTGGGCAATAGAAGGAGGATGGGCCCAAATATAAAGAGCGTCAAAATTTACAATTAAAGCAAATTCTTATAAAAATTCTGCTTCACTTTACCCTTGTCTGTTTATTCCAATGATGCTATGTTGATCACACAGAAGAAGGCTGTGATGGCCTTAAGTAACTTGGTTTTTGAGGAAAACTACCTGTAGTTTTCAATGCAAAGCATTTGAAATTGAGGGCTAAAGGGGGCCAAATGTCATTTTATATAATGTGCCACAAAGAGTTCCAATGTGGAGAGTGAGATTTCAAGTTGGGATATGATAAGGTTCAGTCCTTTTTGAAAGTATTTCTATGCTAGAAAATCTGACTCATTTGGCATATTAGGATATAATTTGGCACCTGTTTGGGCCGATGTTTGATGTAACAACTAGGAGGGCCTCTTTGAACCTAAGGGATGGGTCTTTAAAGAGTTGGAGACTGGTGATGGAGGATCTATAATAAAGGGTTAAGGATGATTGGATCAATTTATGGTGTGAAATACCAGATGAGTACCAGGACTTTGAAACTAAAATTTGGTCTAAGGGTATTTCTTGTTCTCACCTATGGACTTGTTTGCGTTTTGTTTTGTTTTAAGAAGGGAGTTTAGCTACACAATGTTTGTCCCATTCATACGCTCAGCCTACGGGCTATGTTTGCATTGGAGGAGTATGTAGGAACAATTTTGAGTGTATGTTTAATTGTGACTTCAAGTCTCCCGTGGTATAGATAGTGTTTCTAGTACCAAACCATCTGTTGAGTCTTTGCTGTGCATGAAATTTCTGAAAGTTAGATGCTGTTAAGGAACTGGATCCATATACAATGATTTATTTTGAGAATATCCTCCCAATAATTGCAGATTTCACAATATCACCAAACAGGATCTTGTGGATGCTATAATCATGTCCTGGTGAAGCTAAAGCATCAAGTTATATAATTTTTAATTGTCACCTGGGAGTGTTTCAATATCGCGTGATGCCATCAAGATTGCGGACTACACCAGAGGTGTTCCAATAATTGATCAACCAGGTCCTAGGATAGATGTTAGGCAAATGTTGTATGGCTATATGTATGACATTTTGGTGTTTACTTTTGAAAAGTAACATGCGCATGACATGATGGAGTTTTTGGAGCTAATTGCAATTTCAGGGGTTGAGGTTAAAGTCGTCAAAATGTGATTTTAACCAGAGTTTGGTCACATTAATGGGAAATATGGTGTTCAGAAGGCCTGGGTTGTCCGGATATGTTACATGCTTTCTGAGCGTTTAAGGCGCTGATCAATCAAACTAGGAAAAAAGTTTTTTCCAATAGAAAAATTCATGCAAAACTTAATGTGGAACTTGTCAGGAGCATCCCTTCCCCTTTTGAAATTGACTGTAAAATGTACCATTTGTATGGGGTGGAGGAGGAAAAGGCGTTCTGATCCTTGAAGGAGTAATTTCTCTCAGATTAGGTGCTGGACCATTTTAAACACTAGGAAGCCATCTGTAGCGAGAAATATGTGCCAAATATTGTGTTGGGGTTACTTGTAATTCATGAGGGATGAAGGGTTGGAAACACCCTGTATGCTAATTTAGTCATAAAATGGTATCAGCAAAAACTATATATCCTAAATATGACAAAGAATTTCTGGTAGTGGTGTTGTCCCCAAAGGATTGGCAACATCATCTTCTGTACTCCAACCATCCTTTTGTGGTCTGAACAGACCATAATGCCTGTAAATAGCATTAATACCCCCAAATAAAGGATCAAAGGCAGGCTCATTGGCATGTGGTATTGGTTCAGTATAATTTCTAGGTTAGGTACTGATCAGGGCAAGACAATACTATTGCTGATTGGTTGATCTGGGATGAAGGGTTGGCATACTAAAAAGGGGAATTGGAGTAGTTTAACACTGCAACCATGCTTTGATCTAACAAGTTTTAATGATTGGAGGAGGAAGAATTGCGTAAACACTTATATTTGGGGAGCGCAACAACGTATGCCATCTGGTCAACAATTACTAGATGATTTTGTAGAGGGTCAACGAGGAGACTAGTACCATATGTATAAAGTGAAAGGGGGTGTACCATAACCTGCGGATTTAGGTTCCCTATTGTTCTTAAAAAATGTGGTGTTATGGGTGTTGCAAATTTTGTTTACAATTGGGCGATATTACACAGGTAAACTTAGCACTCACTTAGATAATACTTTATGAAGACAGTATATCACAAATATAAACTAAAGCTTGCTAAAAAATAGACTTTTATTATATAGATCCCTAAATCCGCTTTAGTCTTGTGGTGTACTTCCAGAGTATGGGATTCGACATCATCCAACTAAATCTCTCCAAGCAGCTTCATTCTCTTTGAATACTTCCAGCGTTGGATATCTGGCTTAAAATGGGAGTCCACATTCCTTCAGGACTAGTTGATACCAATTGGTGCATTTCCGTGTTTCTTCTATATGTTCATCCCCTTATGTTAGTTTTTGGTTTTTAATAACCATAGGATATCGCCACCAGCTCTATTACCCCCCCAATAACCTATAGACCTCACCTTTACCCTTGTCCTACTGTCTACAACCTTTGGATGATAGATCTTAATTGATCCATCATCAATTATATATCATTACCAACTTTAACCTGACAATAAGCTTTTGTTTAGTATAACTTGTATGATCCTATATTCTGGTGGATCAAACCTTATCTGCTCTCAGTCCCTCAGACCAATTACGTTCCATTGATCAATAAATATCAGAATTATTCATTTTAATATACCTTGAGGATAGCTAGTTAACTGATACCTTTGAAAATGCTATCAAGACAAAACATACTATACCAAGATGTGTCAAACCTTAGACAAAGCAACGTTATATTCATACAGATTA
Organism: Massospora cicadina; assembly: GCA_022478985.1. Taxonomy (NCBI): domain Eukaryota; kingdom Fungi; phylum Entomophthoromycota; class Entomophthoromycetes; order Entomophthorales; family Entomophthoraceae; genus Massospora; species Massospora cicadina. Next base: position 114,391 of record JAKSZP010017304.1, read on the forward strand.
CTTCACTAGTATTAGTGGACCATAAGGAGAAAACTCTCAAAGGTTTGGAGTCTGTTGAGTAAGTTAACTGATTAGAGACAAAGTTATAAAAAGGGTTGTCCCAGCATGAAGAGGGATAAACACGACGGATCTTTTTTTGATACAATACCTAAATTGAAGCCAAATTCAGATTTTCTAAAAATACAAAACAAGACCACTCGATCAAGCCAAAGATTATCAATGTCTATTCAATCGACACCTGCTGCCCCAGCCTGGGGTGGTGGTGCGCCGCCATCTGGCATCCCTCAGCCGCCTCCTAAGCGCGCCTGTGCTGGCTCTGCTAGCCCTCCCAACGCTACCAAGCGTTATGTTCCCCCTTGGGACTTGGTCCATCACCTTGCAAGCTCTCAGGTGGTGCTCCAGAGCCCTTTGGTGCTCCCACGGAACAATTTGCGTTTTGGCCTCTGGGTCAAATATGGGAACCTCTTCCCATATGCAAGCGCAGCCATCATCAAGATGGCCACAGCAGTTTTCAAACCCGCTGGCTATATTGACTTTTGCCCCTTTAAGAGGTACTTTGACCTCAGCTTCCGCTCTGAAGCTGATGCAGCAGCCAAGCTGCAATTAATTTATAAAAAAAATTCCTTTGCCCACTGTTCGCACTCAGCTCCTGGATGAGGCTACTTTGGTGGTCCAGTTCTACGGGTTGTCCTCCTTCCTTTTCCCTAAACGCCTCCGCCATGAGCTCACAGAGGGTTTGGCCATTTATGGTGCAGACCCTTTGTTGCATTTTGTGGTGCCCCATGGGGCAGATCATCTGTCAAGCCCTCGCACCTTTGAGACAATCTGCCAATTTCATTGTGACACCCACCTCACAATTCACCTGCACTATTATCAGGTCTGCCCCTGATCATCCTTTTTAGGTGCACGTCAAAAATGGCCATGCCATCTGCCCCTTGTGTTTTGAGCTCAATCACTTGAATTGCAAGTGCCCTATGGCTTCAGCTTTCACCGCTTCTGCCACTCCCCCATCTGGCGCCACCCCAGCGGCTGCCTCGCCCCAATTTTTTAATGAGGCATGATCCTTCCACCCCTGACCTCAGCAAATTCTGGCGTGGCTTCCAAAGCCGCAGCCAATCAAAATTTTAAAATTTTTTAAAAATTTGGGACAATTTACGGCGCCCTGAGCCATGAACTGAAACAGTTTCAGCTGAGCTGCCATGGTTGACAGCTTGTGGCCAATAAGGTGCTGTCACCCTGCCAACTATGGTGGCTGGGCTAGCACTAGCCGATTTAAATCCATTTGAAGCGCTTAAACGGATTGAGGATCCAGATCAGGCTTATAATGCTAAGCCTGATTTTGCTTTGGAGGATTTCTTTGTCAATCCTCCCAATTTTGCGCCCCACCGTTTTCGCCCTAAAAACGGTTTTCCAGTTTATAAAAATATAATTAAAATGGCAGTTGAAGCCGCAGCTTCTCCTTCCAACACCCTACTATGCCAGCAACTCCATGGGGCGATGGAACCCCTGGCTGAGGGTTTCCTATCCCCAAATTCCCCAATGATTTGAGGAAGATGCAAAATATAAAATTGAGGAGCTCTCTTTTGGTGTGAGCTGCGCTTGCATTGATGCGGCAAAAACCTCCTTTTTACCCAAATTATCTCAAAACATGCTGGCGCATCATGTCATTTACTTGTGTGCCAGCTCTCAACATTTTTACTTAGCTTCAACTTGCTCAATATGTTGAGGCGATGGACACTACTGGCCTCATTAACGAAGAAAACCCCCAACTATACCTCCTTATGCCCCATGTCACTGATGCCCCCACCCCAATGCTGTCCGCCATGGTCCGCCAGCTGAAGTGGGCGCCAGACAAAAGTTCCGCAAAGCTTCCTCGCCTGCTGATATGGCTTCCTAGGCTGATACCCTAGGGGCTATATTAGGATTTTTTTAATTATGATAATCCCTTTTTTTGGCCCATTTACAAATAAAGATGCGTGGGGGCTCCCCCTTTTGGGTTGGGCACCACTAGTGGTAAAAAAAGAGGGATAAACATGACAGCTCACATTTAGAATCAGACCATCAACAACGGATCTCCAAGCTGAAAGTACTACTGAGACTATGGCGGATTTGGAAATTTTATCTTTAATAAAGGCTTATATTTTATCAAGTTTAATGCTTATTTTGAGGTACGCTGTCTTCGCACAGATGTACCTATTTGAAGTGCAAACATACCTGTTCATATATTTCCTAGTTGCCATCCAGAATCGAAGCAACTGACACCTCTCCAATATATGCTGAGACTTTCTGGAAGGTTTCAGGTGTCAGACTTCTCAGCAACACCTGATTCTTCCTTTATTTCCAATTTTTAGTCTAATGATAGAGTGCCGTTGTCATTGCAAGAATCTTTCCCAAGCTAAGGTGCATCTTTAGAATAGAATGGTTATGGGCTGGCGGGATTATGTCTGGTAAAGTTGGTTTGATAATTCTAGTTACTCTTCAAAATTGGCTGAAATGCTTATGGTGATTTTTCTAGCTAAGTTTAAAAAATACGACTGGTGTGAACAGATCTGGACTTGGGGAACTGATCTATTGATGAGTGGATAGAAATCATCCACTAAAAATTGTGAATGTATGGTAAATAAATGCTTGAATTCTAGTAAATGAAATTACTAGCTAAATAACTGATGGTGGGCGAATTGGAATTAATAAGATGTAAATTGGAATTATTTAATGAATAATGAATGATGGAGTTTGGGTGAGAGTAAGAAATGATGAGCCATTTGTTGGCATATCAATACATTTAATCTTCTGTACATGATAATTGGGATGGTAAATCGTCAATTTATGAATGCTTGGGATCAGTGCTTCAGGGAACATTGACAATCAAATGAGGGTAATGGGAATTAATGAATGCTGGGATTAGTGCGAGAGAGAAAGCTAGCAAAATATCTGATAGTGGATTAAAAGAAACAGATCTGCTATTCTCAGATAGCTGGTTACAAGGCTATGGAGGATTAAAAGTTATTGTAAGTTGGGCTTAAAAAGGTTAGTGTAATATTGCAACAATAAATCGGAAGGAGGCCATTGATAAGATCTATAGGGCATCAATGGATTATGGCTAAAGTTGATATCTTATGGTTGGTCAAAACCCAATTTGCACCAATTTCCTCACTTTACTAAACATAGGAATCAACAAATTAGCTACGGTTGGTGATAGATTTATTAGATAATTAGAGTGGAAGTTTTGACGCTCTGCTGGTAAACCGTTTTGGTTTTGATTGGCCATTCCATATGCATTCAAATCATCTCATCAAGCCATATTTACTGTAATAGTAACTCGCTCCCCTACCCTGAGATAGGTCATAGGCTGACAGTTCCAGTGGTCACATTCTTTACATCTTAGTAATTGGACCACTGCACTAAAGCAAGCCGTGGCTTGTAAATTTGATTGATATTTGAGCATAATTTGTTAGATCTTTAAAGCTTTTTCCATTTTGATACCTATCCCCCATTGGACCAGGATTGTCATTGTGGAGTACCAAATCTCCCAAGGCTCTATGGATTGATGATATATTTCTCCCCCAGGTGCTTGCATTTGCCGCCATATTTTATGGGGGATTAACTCTAGAGAGTTTCAGGCGGAAGGATCTGTCGAGCTTTTGTTGAGTAACCATAAACTGTTAAACTCATTGTCATTGTGTTCTAATCTACTAGCCATGGAGTTATTTCTTGCGGCATGTCTACTGGATCTTTTCTTGACTAATGAGAAAATGGCTGCCAAGCATCTTCTAAAGCGCGTGTTAAAATTTACGGGTTTCATTGATTGTTAATGGTTGATAGCCCCTAAATTGATTAAATGCACAGGTTTGGTGTTGTGCAATTCTCGACGTTGTCTGATAAAAATATAAATTCGATTGATATTATTATGGAGACTATCATCCTTAGTTGAATAAAGCACAAGTATTGGGTCCAACGCTTGAACAGTATTCCTCCTCAGAATACTTAAGATGTCCTCAATAGGGATTTGTTCCCTTATGCCGCCTAACTTGATCCACGCTCAGATCCTTGTTTACATCTTCTCTCTAGTGACAAACATTCAGCAGCAATATCCACCTTAACTAAGCTTCTCTTCTCTGGATCCACGTTTGGACCCTTACTCTTTATCCTAAAGAGTCTCCAATTAAAGCACACCGCAATAATTTATTGAAGAAGAATAGTTCTAGTAACAAATTCTGGTAATTACTGGTGTAATTAATCTGGTAATTGCTTGTTTTATATTAAGTGAATTTTAAGGGGAATTTATGGTGGGATTTTGGTGCCCAACACTCAGTAGGTACCTCATCAATGAAACGGCAGCTTTTTTTATTCAATTTCCCATCATCATCTCATCAGCGATGGTCTTCCCCATCCTGACTAAAATTTCATCTTTGGACATCCTTGAGACCTAAAATCAGAAAAGAGTCATAAAACGTGTCCCTAACTTTTTCCTCTCAATCCCAGAAAACCAACCATATTTAGCAAGTGTCTTGTTTAGGTAATGGGACTTGTTACTTATTAGAGCAGGTCGTGAGCCAACTAATTGATTTACTATTTGTAGGCTGTATTACTCGCCTTACAACTTGATCTTTAAATTCCCAATCAGAGGTGATGAAACCTGACCAATCTCAATCAGTACACCTTATAGTTAATTATCAGAAAATATCGTATGCCCCCATTTCATCAGCAACACTGTCCAACGAGATCTTAAGCATTCACTTGGATCAATCCCTGTTGGATCTGAACCAAGCGAATCACCTAAAATCCCCCAAAAATCGTTACCCCAAAATCAGGGTCAACCAATATCCAATTCACTTTGCTATAGGGAATTATCTCCTAGAGACCCCTGGTAATCTAGCTGGCTGGAAATATGGGCAAAAATCCCAACATGTCCCCCTCTTGCCTAGATTTCAAGCTAGAAAAGGATGGTGACAGGAGAATACTGCATTCAGACACCTGGTCAAATGCTTCTTTAGCTCAAGCAAAGTAAAGTCAATTGGTACTCAATGCTGCTTGAGATGTCTTTTGGTATGCGGCTCCCTTCCTCTTCCTCCTCACTACTATCTACTCAGAGCCATTTCCCATGACCTTCTGTCATGCTGGGATGATCAAATTACTTGTGATAATATTGCTCCCAGGCTCCAGTCTCCACACCCCATAGGGCATATGACTGCTGTCATACTCAGGATTCTTGGTCTGAAGTCCTCGATTTTCTGATTTTCTCCTCATCCTTGATGTGAGATTCTTGCCATCAACGTTCATTTCGTGGCACAATTAAGAATGCTCATTTATATTCGCCCTTGCTAATTTCTCATATAACCTTCTGGATCATATCATCCTTAATTCTTCTCTGGAGAGCTTACCCCATTAATTTTGAGATTTATTTCTCCAAAATTAGAGCTTAATTGATTTCAGAGTGCATAATGTCATCTATCATATAAGTCCAACATCACCTCTTGTCCAGCCCATATGTCAAATTTGGAGATTCAGTATTAATAAAACTACTTGATACTATGTCTGATAAAGACCTTTGGCTAATCAAGCTGATGAGTCGATCTGTAAATCAGAACCTCTTCTATGGTCCTCCCAGGACTCATACTCCCAGTCAAGTATCCTTGGCCAGCCCTTCAATGGAAATATTAGAAATAGTATCCAACCCCAATGAAACCAGGTTAGCAATTATCCCAAATGACCCGTGTCCAATCCTTCCCTTGTCGTCAATTTCTCAGTTAAACTTCAAAAATCTCCTGGATTCAGCTCCATTTGCAGAGTCTCCTACCATAATCAAACCTCCTGAAGCAATGCCCTCCACTCTTGATCGATCATTCCTTTCCAGATCAGACTTGCTTTTTAGCGCTAGTGGTGCCCAATCCAAAAGGGGGAGCCACTACGCATCTTTATTTGCAAATGGGCCAAACAAAGTGATTACTTGAAGAAAAAATTCCTAATATGGCACCTCAGTTAACAGTCTAGGAAGCCATATCAGATGGCGAGGAAGCTTTAGGGAAACTTTTGTCCAGCACCCGCTTTAGCTGGTGGACCATGGCAGACAGCATCGGGGTGGGAGCATCAGGGACATGGGGCATAATGAGGTATAATTGTGTGTTTTCTTCATTTATGAGGCCAGCGGTGTTAATTGCTATAACATACTGACCAAGCTGATGCTCAGTGAAAGAGATGAGAGCTGGCACAACTGAAAGACTTGATGCACTGGCAGATTTTGGGATAATCGGGGTTAAAAAGAGAAGTTTTGCCATATCAATGCAAGCGCGGCTCACACCAAAAGCGAGCTCCTCAATCTCATAATTTGCATCCTCCTCAAAATCATGGGGGAATTTTGGGATGGGAATACCCTCAACAAGGGGTTCCATCGCCCCATGGTGTATTTGGCATAGTAGAGTGTTGGCAGGAGCTGCAGCTGCTTCAACTGCCATTTTATTAATATTTTTATAAATTGGGAAACCGTTTGAGGATTAAAATGGTGGGGGCGCGAATTGGGACGATCAACAAAAAATTCTCTAAGAAAATCTGGCCTTACATGGTATGGCCGTTCATCATCATCAATCCATTTGAGAGCCCTGAATGGATTATATTCAGCAAGCACTGGGATAGCCACTGGAATTGGGGCAGTGGCAGAAGCTGATTGGACATGTGTCATTGACCATGGCAACTCAGCTGAAACTGAGTCAGCCATTGACTCAGGATTTCATAATCCAGTCAAATTGTTTTATTTGACTGAGGCAAGCCGACCATGGGACAGACAATACCAAAACTAATACTCCAAAACTAAACTGACTAAAAATTAGAACGTGAATTAACCGCCCTTTTTGGGCAGCAAAACACAAAAAGAAATTTGAAAATAACCTATTAGGTGTCACAGCGGTTATCCACTTATTCCATCATGGTGGAGGGGGAGGGGGGATTGGGTGGGTCATCATCCTCATCATGCTCAGCATTGAAGAGGCGGATCAATGCAGAGCAAGATGTTAGGGCGTCCACATGATGTGGGTCGAGGTGAAGTATATAATCATTTTGATTGGCAATTTGGGCTTGGATTAGAGCCTCTATGAGTTTGGCAACGTGATGTTCAGCCTGGATGTGGGCATCGAAAAGTTATTCCATTTTTGCAGTATTGGCTCTTGTGATGCATATGGATGCAGAAAATTCTGCCAATTCTATGACATACTTGACAGAGGTGGTGGCAGTTTCATATAGTTATTGGATTTCCTCTTTTGCAAAAGGAGGAAAATTGGAGGGGAATGATGGGTGGTGCAGCCCTTTTTTATTCTGTGACGGACTTAGCACATATTTTGTAAGTAAGAATTCATTTGATATTAACCAAAATGGCTCTGGCAAGCTAGTGGTTAATTTTGAAAAAGGCTTTGGGTTTGCAGACATACCAGTTGGTCATGGCTAGGGCATCAAAGTCTTAATTCAGATAGGGTACAAAATTAATTGGGCAACTCAGTGGTTGGACAATTTCACCTGATTTGGTTACTACATCCAATGATTTCCAAGGATTTTGGTTGATTTGGGAAAATTGGGTTGTAGGTGATTTTGGTTGGGTAGGTTTTGGGGTGGGAGCTCTTCTGGATTGAACATGGGTCCAATCCTGCTCCTGATTGGTTGGCATGGGTGTTCATTGGCTAGCTTGGGTTTGAGGTGCTAAATTTTGTTTCTGATTTGAGCTCATGGCCTTTAGGGGTGGGGGCGGCCAAAATCCCCACTCAAATGATGTTGGTGTGGCCTCATGGGTGGAGTTGGCCATGTTCACAGGGTATAAATTATATTGGCATGCCTTTTTGGTTGATCCAATTCATAGCAAAGGGGGCAGATTGTGTGACCGTTGTTGGTGCAGGCCCAAAAGAAGTGGTCGGGTGCTGATGGGATACAGGCATGTGGTGGGATATCTAGGTTATGGTCAACTGGCGGGGGTAATGGTGGCTATTTCCCGAGTTGCCACAAGGCGTTCAGCACCACATGGGACAATAAATTGGAGGATATGGTTTTCACCATATGTGGATAACAGCAACTTAGACTCCTCATAAAGTGTTTGAGGAGAAAGGTGTAAGGGGAGGTTTGCAAAGGTTACCACAAGTGTGGTGTCCTCTGGGAGTCATGTTCAGTTTTGGTAATGGGGTATTTTTATAGATTAGTGGCGTAGCTTCTGCAGAGGCTGCGTCCTCTTTGGTAGGGAATCCAATATCAAAATAGCCCTTGTAATGGCGGAAGTCAATAAACCCTGATGGCGCAAAGGTGGTCATTGCCAGCTCAATTATCTCTTTGTTGGCATACGGGAAGAGGCGTCCATACTTGACATGGAGGCAAAAGCAAATATTGTTTTGGGTAGGGCTAGGGTAGGTGCAGGTTATATGGTCTCATGTGAGGTGGAGTGCTAAGTCCCTTGGAGGGACATAGTGGCAGGACTTATTTGGCAGACTGGATGAGCCAGTCCACATGCGTTTGCCTGTTGGGCGGTAAATGTTAGTGGGTGGAGCTGCTGCCCCAGTATGGGGCAGCAGGTGGTGGATCTGAGGACATAAATTAGGATATTGTAGTGAGGCAGTGGTGGAAATTGATTTGTTTTTCTAAAATTTGCTCAAAATTGTTAAGTGGAAAGAAAAACTAATCCAGTAAAATTGTTAGAATTTTTAAAACTTTTTAAATTTTGATTGGCTGCCAGCTTAGAAGCGGCACCAGAATTTGCTGAGGCTGGGGGCAAGAGGATTGAGCCCCATTTGAAAATTGAGCTGAACCAGCCGCTGACCTGATGCCTGCAGGAGAAGTGGTGGAAGTAGCGGAGGTTGAAGCCATAGGGCACTTGAACTTTGAGTGATCAAAAAAGCACAAAAGACAAATGTCGCTTTCTGTTCTTGATGTGCTCCCAGAATGGGTGATAAGGGGTGGATCTGACCACCGTGCAAGGTGGAATTGTGAGATGAGTGTTACAATGAAATGGGCGGATTGTCACAAAGGCATGTGGCCCTGCCAGATGATCTGCTCCATTCAGAACCACGAATTGCAACATGGGGTCTGCGCTGTAAATGGCCAAACCCTCCGTGAGCTTGTGGAGGAGGCTTTTGGGGGAAAGGTAGAAAGGCAACCTGGTGAAACGGACCACCAAAGTGGCCTCATCTGGGAGCCAGGTTAAAAGGTTGGAAGAGGGATTTTTTATAAAGTCAATTGCAGCTTAGATGCTGCATTTGCATCAGCCTCAGAACGGAAACTGAGGTCAAAATACCCCTCAAAGGGGCAGAAGTCAATAACGCCAGTTGGTTTAAACACCGCCGTGGCCAACATTGAGATGGCCACGCTTGCATATGGAAAAAGGTTCCCATATTTGACCTGGAGGTCAAAACGCAAATTGCTCCATGAGAGCACCAAAATGCTCCAGAGCACCACCTGGAAACTTGCAAGATGATGGGCCAAGTCCCAAGGGGAACATACCGCCCAGTAGCATTAGGGGGCTTCCAGAGCCATCCCAGGTACACTTTGGCAGTGGCCAAAGGACTCCAGATGGCAGCGCACCACCACCCCAAGCTGGGGCAGCAGGCATTAATGGCATCACATCAGTAAGATTTGGCTCAATTGAGTGGTCATTTTTTAAATAAAATCCAAATTTTGCTTCTATTTAGTTACTAAAGCAAAAGAGAGATTTCAGATCAGACTTGCTTCCAGAGTTCCTTTACTGACTTGTCCAATATTACAAGCCAGCTTTTTTGGCAACTGAACTGACATTGGAAACAGAAAACATTTTAAACTCCCCTATGCAGAATTGAGTGCCTAAGTAACTGAGGCTTTGTCCATAGCTCTGAACCCCTCCAATCTCGAAAACATCCTAGATTGAGATGTTGCAGCCTATGCTCTTTGCTTTGCTAGCCAAGCTCTTCAAAGTTGGGCCACAAATCTTCCAGCCTCTCCTGGCTTTCATAACTCATTCTGATTTCACATCCAAGAAGCTCATAGTCATTGTCTGCAGGATGCCAATTGCTCATTGCATGACTATCTCATATCTGGCGCGTCCTATTGGTATCATTCACTGATAGCTTTAATAGGGGCATCATTTGGCAACCCCCTCCTAGTATCCCTGTCTTGATTCTTGCTCATATGTCCAATGTTCTTGATGAAGCCTATCAGCAAGTGCTCAAGACCAATCTTCCAGCTGCAGTGCCATATTAAGATTACTTAGGGTTATTAACTGACTGCCTCTTTTTGTTTTGTTGTTTCCCTCCCCAATCCGGTGTATCATTTTTGGCATATTCTGACAGTTCCAACTCACTTCCCCTAGTTGCTTTCTCACTGGGATCAGCATCCGCTCAACAAACTTGGTTTTGAGTAGGTATAGCCCTCACTAGCATCCAATCTCACATAGATTTTGACAGTTTGTTTACTCCTACTGCAATCCATCCTCCCTTGCCCGAGAGGAAACATTGGCAGAATCATCCCCAAGTTGAGTTTAACTAATAAAAAATAAAAATTATTGAAATATATTTCTTTTTCGATACATTTGTTTCAAATTTTCTATATCTTTATCTATTTTATATTTTTTTCTTCTTCTTTCTATGGGACTTGACCTTACTTCAGTTCAGCGGTCCATTTTTTTAATCCCATAAACTGGTTCCTAGGTATACTTAAACCTACCAGTTTTCTATGGTTCAGAGGTCTTGTTTTTTAAGACTTAACCATCTAGTTTGGTTCACTGGTCCTTTTTTGGGCTTGACCAAATCATTAGTACATAACCAACTTAATAATTCAGCGGTCCTTCAATAACTCTTATTATTTTTTATTGATCCATTGCTTTAAATACTTATCATAGACACGATTTATTATCCTTCCATCCAAGAGGTTCTTGATGGAGTAGGCATCTGTTGCCGTCTTGGCAATAATCTCAAATGGACCTGACCACAATTCATTAGCTTGTTTCTTCTCCTGAAACCATGTGTATTGTAATAGGCAACTCTTTCACCTATTTGGTACTCTGATGATGCTGGTCAGTTCTTATCATCCATCATTTTTCACTTGAATCATTATCTCTAAAGTTGTAGCAAATGCTTGTGATTAAATTTTGATCAGGAATTCATTAATCAGTTCGGGTACTGCTTGCACTGATCCCTAATGTTGGTTCCACCACCAAATATAAAATTAGTGGCAACGTGGCCTTCCTCCCGTATAGCAACTCAAATAACGTTTTTTTATCACGGTATGATGACTTATATTGTAGGTGACATCACTGTACTTAGTACATTCACCACGCGGAAGTTCTTCCTATGACCAGCTTCCTCAGCGTCATGGACAGCATCCCATTCACTCGTTCTACTATTCCGTTCATCTCTAGACAGTAGGATACAGACACAACTCCTTAGATCCCCATTATTTCATTTAATCATGGGATCACATGAAATGTAAAATTCATTCCATTGTCACTCAGCAGGTCCTGCGGGCATCTATGTCAGTATACGTCTTGATCTAGGATAAACTTTGCAGTACTTATAGCAACTACTTTTGCCAGCGCCTTCATCTTGACCCATCTCATCAAAGGTTGATCGCAACTATGATGTATTTGATACCCCTGGTACTCATGGTCAGTGGTCTCATCATGTCAATGAACACCATAAGCAAGGTCAATCCAGGGCTTAGGTAGTATCCATTTATGTTTTTGTGCAGCTTATGCAACTGGCACTCCACACAGCAAGCCAGATAGTCCGCTACCTTGTAGCTGATGGACTCTCAGTAGTATTACTGGAGAATATGATCAGTCATTTTCCTTAGGCCTCCATGCCCAACAATTTTATGAGCGGCTTAAATAATAGCTGCTCATTCTGACAGCTTTGGGAATAGTAAATGCTTCCCATTGATTGTCTTGAAAACTTGTAAATCCATGGTCTTGGTTCTCAATCACTTTTAGAAGTGCACCTTGGATTTCTTGGGGCTTGTTATAATTTTGGATGGTATTGCTAGGATCCATCAGGTTATTTGCACAGGTCGAACCCACTGAGCAACAGATGGATGATGTGGGGATTGTCAGTCCTTCAGACACACTTGAAAATATACTAAAAATAGGAGCAATTGCCCTGACCAATTCTATAATTATTTTTTATAAATACAGCTATTTTTTGCTGTCTTATCTCATCTACACTAAAAATAATTCACCTCTCTCAGTCGCCCATTTCGCTTATATACATCAGCTTCAGGCGATACTACTTTCTCATTGCTTGGGTTATTCTATTCCGCCAATTCTCCTCTAATTCAGCTTTGTTATTCTCTAATCCACTGTCGCCCTAATTGTAGGCGAGTTACTCTGTATTAATCAAATATTGACATCGCCTTATCACCTTATATAGAGGCGATCCAATAAACCCATTATATCTGATAAAGACCTGTTATATCCCAATATCGCCTCATCTCGAGGCACTCAAATAATTTTAACTGATACTATGTTTGGCGGATTCCGCCCTGCTGTCCCACTATTATCATCCAGTCATATTGGAATCGTGACATTACCCCCTCCCTGACTGGATAATAAGATCCTATTGTTTGTAAGGTTGGAGGAACTTTGCGTGTACTTGGTTAATGATCTGACCACTTTTAGGATCCTTGATGGTATGCACGTCAACTCCAGTTTCCTCTATTACTTCGAATGGACCAATTCAAATACTAGCCAGCTTGTGTTTCTAGCCATTTCCATGTTGTTTGTGAAAGAGAACCATATCACCTTCCTTGAATAGCGCCAGCTCACTATGACGTGCCTGATCGGCGGCCTGATTCCTAATCTTAGCTAAGCTGAAGGAATATGCTTCAGGTTGCAGTTTGATCAGAATGTTTGCGAGGTTAGTCAAATAGTGGTGAGGTTCCAGTCCGCCAGTGTCTTCTACACACGCATAAAGCAACGCTGGGAGAGCCGGGTGTCTGCCATATAGTAATTGGAAGGGACTCTTCCCCATGGTGGAATGGTAACTAATGTTATAAGTGAACATGGTGGTGGAAAGGAGAGAGCTCCAATCAGAAGGGCGATCCATTACTAATTTTTGTAGAATGTTCACCAGAGATCCATTCACCCGTTTGACCATTCCATTAGACTTTGGGTGGTATAGGGTTGTCAGAACCCCGCGGATTCCCATAAGCTCATTCAGCTTGGGGAGAATGTGCGAGGTAAAGTTGGTCCTGTTATCAGCGAGAATAAATTGAGGGCAGCTGTGCCACTGAATAATGCATTCCAACATGAATCTGGCTACTGTAACTGCCCCCAAGTCTCATATCGCCCTTTCTTCACCCACTAGGTCAAGTGGTCAATAGCCACAAGAATGTACTTACAACAGTTGGCTCATGTTGACAAGGGGCCAACGACATTGAGGGAGACCATGTGCCAAGCAAAATGTGGTTTCACTAACCAATATGACATCATACGGTGGAATGGCTTCTCCACTTGGCACTGATGGCAACAAGAAATAGTTTCAAGCACATAGAAACTCATACTTTCCCAATAGTATTGGGGGCGTAACAACTCCATAGTCTTACGCACTTCACCATGCTAACTGCCTTGTGCGCACTCATAATGATTCCCAGTCATTCTGAGGGGCGCGGAAAATTCACCGTAGAATCACAGATTCATTTGTACATTTCTCCATTCCATTGGAAGGTATTTGTGCCCATATCATTTAACACTTTGATAAATAAGGGCGGTTCATCGTCATATTACCAATGAGCATCTTATCATACATCATGTCACTGAAGTCTGCTGTCACTGCAATAGTTAGCAATCAAGATAAATAGTCATCATTCTGATGCTTCACTCCCAGATGATGTAGAATCTCAAAATCATAAGTCTGTAACTTTAGAGACCATCAAGCCAACCATCCTTCAGGTTCTTTGAGGTTCTGCAATCAGCTTAATGATGCGTAATCTGTTATGACTTTAAACTTTACCTCATGCAGATAGACTCTGAACTGCTTATATGCATAGATCACTGCTAAGCAATTCCACTTGGTCACAGCATAATTACGTTTTTGACAGTTCAGACATTGACTACAGAACACAACAGGATGTTCCTCTCCCTCATCGTCTTTCTGAGAAAGTACTGCCCCAACAGCAGAGAGGGACGCATCCATCTGAACAATAAACTCCCAATCAAAGTTTGGATAGCATAACTTAGTACACTGGCCAACGCTGTATGGAGTGTATTGAAAGCGGATTGATGATGTTCCATCCATTCGAACACAGCATCTTTTTTCAACAACTCGAATAGTGGCCCCCCAATACAGCTAAAATTAGGGATAAAGCGCTGGTAGTAACCAACCATTCCCAAAAATACCTGTATGTCATTCTTACTATAGGGAGTAGTCATTTTGCTGATGGCCTTTACCTTAGCTGGTTGTGGTGTTAGCCCTTTTGAGTCTACCACAAACCCCAGGTATTCTAGCTGTTCTTTGAAGAAGTTACATTTGCGAGGTTTAATTTTAATGTTCGCCTCAGCCAACCAGTGTAATACTGCTTTGAGGTGGTCAAGATGCTCCAAAAAGGTTCGAGAGAAAACATTAATATCGTTGAGGTATACTAGGACGCATGACAGTTTCAAATCACCAAGAATAGTGTCCATGGCTCGTTGAAACGTAGCTGAGGCGTTGCACAGCTCTTGAGGCATCCGCGTCAGTTGAAAAAGGCCTTTAGAGGTGATTACAGTGCATTTTTCTTGTTCCGCTGAGGGTAACTCTATTTGCCAGTAGCCTGATATCAAGTCCATCGCAGAAAAATAATGGGCTCCCCTAATTGATCCAGAGCATCATCAATTCTTGGCAAGGGATATGAATCCTTTTTTTGTAATACTATTGAGCTTCCAGTAGTCTATTACTACACGGTTGGTGCCATCTTTTTTTACAATTAAAACAGGTGAGCATATGGGCTTTTGGACAGTTTGAGCATCCCTTGCTCTAGCAGCTTGCCAATTACATCAGTAACCACGTTTCCCACTGCCTGCAATTGGCGGATCGGTCAAGATCTTATAGGAGGATGATCTCCTGTATTTACTCAATAGACCACCCCTCAAGCACATCCTAAATCATGATTGTCAACAGCAAAAATTCCCTTATACTTCTGAAATAAAGCTATTGCTTGGTCTTTTTGTTCCTCCAATAATCCTATTGAATTACTCCGTGGTACCACCATTAATACATTGGCAGGGGTCTCAGCCAGTAGACCAAATTCATCCACTGACCCAAAATCATGAACCTGATGGACCACGTCTATGGGAATCAGGTGTAAATACACTACAGTTTGGTGGCGGCATATTTGCATTGGTTCGCTCTGGAGGTTTGCTAACAAACCCTTAATCTCCCCATGTCCCAGTAGTATAATCCCTGGAGCCACGTGCAGCTCAAACCATGTTTGATGATAGAGCCCAATGAGTTCCACATATAACCCACTCGGCACTTCCACTTCTAGTTCAGTGTTCACTAAGACTTGATGGCCAGAAGGGATAGATATGGGCCCTGCCGCTCGAAGAGGTATCCCTTGATATTCATATAACTGCTGGGGAAGGGCTCGAGTTTTGCACTTTAGCCAGTGATAGTGAACTGGCAGCACCCCGTCGCTATAGGTAAGGTTGATATGGCTTGTATGCACCAGTTCCTTTGGTACTGCACAAGTGGTAAATTAGATTGGGATCCGCTGACCCAGAATGGCGAGGGTCTTCTCCATCATATTAATGACAGCCCCAAAACGGCGCAGGAAAGCGGTCCTGATCAAAAGGTTGTAGTTTTTATTTGGTAGCACAACTGCCAGGGCTACAACGACAATGGACTCAAAGAGCAGAGGTAGCACACTATAAGCCCCTTCAGAGACAGTGCTTACTGACCAGCAGTTCCATAAACCATTTGATGGTCCACATCAGGTTTGAACGTCAACTTTGCCATTAATTTAGTGGGCATTATGTTGACTGGACCACCAGTATCTATTATAGCGCGAACTCTATTTTTTGCTACAAAAATATCACAGTATATATACTCAGAATAAGAAAAATATTGATTGTTTAATATGTGAACATTTACGAGCTCTCTTTCCCCAAGAAAATTCAATATGCCCTCACCGACTTGGGGGCATTTTTTGACAATGGCATCTACCAGAAGGGCGACGCTTACTCCTTTCATAGTTGGTGCATCCATGGCAGAATCAAGTTGGTCCGAGGAATCTTGATAAAGCATTTGACAGGCATATGGCTTTGGTTGTTTGGGGGACTCTTCTTCTGCTGCCGCCTTGGCTTGAGCTCAGGTTACTACATTTACCCCTCCAACCGGCTGCTGATATAAATTCCGTCATCATACTGAGGGACTCTCGCAGGGTATACTACTATTGATTTTGGGGACGTTTTGAGTGGGTATCACAGAGGTAGAGGGTTCCATCTCTACTCTGCTCCATCTTTTCCCTGATAGTATTGATCTTAATGTACATAGTTCACATGGCAGTTATGGCAGAACTTTGCCAAATGACCAGGGCAACCGCATTTGTAGCAGTTAACCCCATAAGAGCCACGTCCTTGATTATCATAAGTGGGTCCAGACTAGAAAGTTTGGGGTCAGTCCACATAAACAGCCCCAGGTTGGTAAGCTGATGTTGATAGTCGGCATAGTTAGGTCCTGGTCAATAACTTGTTGTTGATGGTTGTCATGGCCAGCCCATTGACGCTGATCAAACTGTTGAGTATAATTCAGCTGAGGATGAGGCTCAGAGATATAGAAAGGGTGAGGAATATTAATTGGAGCTGGAGGTGGATAATAGTATTCTCCTGAATAAGAGGGTGCAGTAGCAGCGGTAGTTTTCTGTTCAATATTCGGCGGCGGAAAGTTAGGGGATACATGGTGCAAAAACTGTACAATCTTAAGCAAAGGTACGTCATCATCCAGAAGCAGCGAAATAACATTTGAAAGTTCATGATATGGCTTCACTGCGGAGTACATGGCAATGCACACATCGGCTTCCACTAAGCACCCAGCTCCAATCAGCACATGGGCTTCTGTTGTGAATCGATCAGCAAACTCTAGGAGAGTCTCATTTTAATGGAATCTGACTGTTAAGAATTCTGCTTTCTGCTGCGACATATTTGAGTCTCCCCCAGACAGGCGGAGTACAATATCCTTTATGTCCTTATAGGTGACAGAGCTACTTGGGAGGCAACAGGTGACTTGGTTGGCGCTTCCTACATCTAAGGCAGATATTAACAACTTAGCCTTTCATCTATCAGAGGCTCCTTCCTCCACAAACTCAAACCATTTGAAGAACCCATGAATGTTCCTGTTGCGGTCAAATGGAGGTTATTTTTTGATATTAACTTCCTCATCACATTAATGGGGTTTCAGACCATACTGAGGAATGGACCGAGATCCAAAAGAAGATTCACATTGAGGAGCTGAATTAGCAGAAGTTGGGAGGTCCATCACTTCAGGGGTAGCATGACCTTCTGCCATGGGTGGCACTGCCATTACTTGATGGAGGTGCTGTTCTGACTCATATGCGTATCCTGTACTACCATCTTGGGTGTAGTAGCTTCGACCAGCGTCATATCCCGCAAATATGATGCCTCTTTTTGATAGTCATCATTGTCCCAGTGAGAAGACTAAGAAGTATTGGTCAATCTTCATTCTGTGCTCTGCAGCCGCTCAGTGGTATTATTCAATCATTTGGCGAGTTCTTTGTTTTGTAGACCCAAGATTTGCATTTGGCTGAACGTACTAACAAGTTGATGCATGACAGCATCTCGTTCTTGAAGAAGTTCATCTTGGTTCTTGATAGCCGCGTCTAGGGTAACTTTGAGATCCTCATATCCAGCTGGTGTGGTGTTCCATTAAGACTCCCCAACAACACAGCTTGGGTAAGGCATGGCTGGCGACTGGCGTTCCGGAGTGTTAGTTGGTTGATCAATAGGCCCCCTGTAGTGAGCACCACTTTATAATTTCAGATGGTATTGCTAGGATCTGTTGGGTTAATTGCACAGGTTGAACCCACTGAGAAACAGACGGATGATGTGGGGATCATCAGTCCTTCAGACACACTTGATATACTAAAAATAGGAGCAATTATCCCAACTGATTCTTTATTTATTTTTTATAGATACAGCTACTTTTCACTGTTCCATCTCTTCTCTGCTAAAAATAACCTTTTTCACTCAATCCCCCATCTCACTTATATACAACGGCTTCAGGCAATACTGCTTCTCATGGCTTGGGCTATTCTATTCCGCTGATTCTCCTCAAATTTGGCTTGTTATTCTCTAATCCTCTGTCGCCCTAATTGTAATCGATTTACTTCATATTATCAAATATTGACATCACCTTATTGCCTTATCGCCTTATATAGAGGCGATACAATAAACCCATTATATCCAATAAAGACCCGTTATATCCCAATATCACCTCATTTCGAGGCACTCAAATAATTGTAACTGATGCTATGTTTAAGATTCCGCCCTGCTGTCCCTGATTATCATCCAGTCATATTGGAATTGTGACAGGGCTCATTCCTGAGTTCTCTGT
>JAKSZP010017305.1:0-132509 GCA_022478985.1 Massospora cicadina
GGCCATGACATTACCCTCTCGTTCTTTTGTGGCTCCACCCCCACTCCAGGGGCTTAAGCCATAGAAAATTTCTTGTGGGCTGGGATCAACTTTATTCCAGCGATGGTATGCTGAGATTTAAAATCCTGAAGCATTTCGTGGAAAACTTTGATCAGGTCCTAGGCATGGCATAGTTGCATGCTGGTACCCTTCTGTTTTCCGCTGTATCAAATCCCTTACAGGATAATAGATACTCAAGCCTTCTTCTGCTTCTGCGTGAGGCTATAATATCAACTTCCCACTCTGCACTCCATCCACGAGATAAGCCTTTGGAGTCTCTGGTGGTGGCCCTCAAACAACGTAAGCTTACTTTCATAAGACCAAAAAAAGTTCTAAAAATGAGGGTGGATCCAACTGGTATGGCGCGGTACAACTTTCTGACAACGCGGTAAAACCCAATCCTCTTTGGTCCCATTTTTACATGGTTGCTTGATGGGGATGTTTTAGCATCCAGCATCATGAGATCCCCTTCTTTATACATAAATTTAAATTTATTGTGGGGAAGGCTGAACATGGGACGGGGACTTCCAAATATGACTCAGAAGAGACAAAACTTAGTACCAGGGAAGGCACCCCAGAGAAGCGATGCTATCTCTTGTCAAAAACCCCATCACAAAAATTGGGACCATCGCTCAAGGAATACTACTTAAGTGAATAGTTGCCCCAGAGATTGGGCTCAGGTGGGTTGGTCATCCTAAACCCGTTTATGACCATTAGGACCGCCCCTATGTGAGGTGGCCTTGGGGGATCCCCATTGTCCATTAAGCCAAACACCATTGCACTAGCCACCGTAAATGCAGTAAAGCTTCAGGTCAGGCGTTCACATGTGAATCAATAGTGACTTGTCCTGCCACTGATTCTATTGTTGTCTGTTCAAATTGAAGTTGGTATTGGCCCTTAAAATTCTCTGGGTTAGGTCAAAATTGGAGGGCCCTGATACCTGCTTTGACAAACTGCTAAATCATTTACTATTTAATCATTTTCTTTGCACTGAGAAATTTGTTGGTCAATTTTCTTTAATTTCCTTTCCAATAAAAATCCCAATACCCAATTTCCTGTTTCTATTACGTTCAAATATAAACCACCCCTCCCAAAATAATTTCTGCATCCCCAAGACTCATATACCTGTTTACCTGTTTCATTGCTAGGTTCCTATACATGATAATAATTCACGGGCGCTTAATGGCGAAAATCTTTTTAGGTTTTATAACTGCCATACCAGCAGCAGTGCCACTGGCTTTCATGCTTGGTGTTTGGGTGCTTTGGCACATAAATTGGCAGGATGGTATAAAAATAACTTGCTGTTTTCCTGACAGAAGGAGTGAATCCTCTTTTAAACTTTCTAATTAACTCTATCTAGCTGCTCAAATGATGGTCGCCTGTCTGAAAAGTCCCCTCAAAGATGCTTAAAATCTATTTTATCTTTTTGACTTCTAAGCCTAATATATAGCTAAAATTTAAAGGGTCTACCTCAAAATTTAACATGTATTTCAACATCAGGGAGGCTGTTAAGAAATTGGCAGAATTATTAAGATATGCCATAAGGTTTTTTGCACAGAGTCAACCCACTGAGCAATTGGAACAGAATATAAAGATTGTCAGTCCCTTGGAATATACTTAAGCAAATAAATATAATAAAAGGGGAAAATCCCCCAAAAACTCTTCTTTATTTTAATGCAATAATCTCAGCAGATCCTTCCTATTCCACCTGCTCTCTCTATCTCTTGCTACTCAAAATCTTTTCCTCTCAATCTACTCATCTAACTGATATCCCAGCGACTTCAGTCAGCTCTGACGCTTGGGCTAAGTCTATTCTTTCCACCATATTCTTATTGGTTCTAGCAGAGTTTATCATTAATTAAAATCACAATCGCCTTAGTTTGAGGCGATCTGATCAATATTCATCATATGTCAACATCTCAATATTTGTCATTCGTCAACATTACCTTATTGCTTAATTTGGAGGCAATATATTATTATCTGTTAGACCCAATCTCACCTCATTGCAAGGCACTAAAATACTCAAACCCTATAATTATTGTTAGCGAATTCTGGCTGGTCTGCCATGACTATTTTGGTCTTATCGTCCAGTCATATCAGAATCTTGACATTACCCCCTTGACTGGACAATAAGGCTCCAACTGTTTATAGGGCCAAAGGAATTTCGTGTGCACTTGGTTGATTATCTGACCACTCGTGAGATCTTTGAATTATATAGGCGTTGACACCCAATTTCTCAATTACCTTGAATAGACCAACCCAGATGTTGGCCAGCTTGTGTTTAAAACCAAACCCGTGCTGGTGATGAAACAAAAACATATCTCCATCTTGGAATTGAACGAGCCTGCTACGCCATACTTTATTAACTGCCTGAGCCTTAATCGTTTAGGCTAATCTGCACGAATATGCTTCAGTTTGTATTTTAAATCAGCATGTACACTAGGTTAGTCAAATACCCGTGAGGATCCATTCCTCTGTTATCCTCTACCAGGAATAGAGTAGCGCCAGAAAGCAAAGTTTTAGCCATACAGTAATTGAAAGGGACTTTTTCCTTTGGTGGAATGGTAACTCTCGTTCTAAGCAAAAAAAACCGTGTAAAGGAGATAAGTCTAATCAGAAGGTCAATCTGTCACCAACTTCCAGAGTATTTTCACCAAAGTACCATTAACTCTCTCAATTTCCGTTAGATTCAGGGTAATACATGGTTTCAAAACCCCGTGGATGCCCATTAATTTGTTGAGCTTAGGTAAGATGTGTGAGGTGAAGTTCGTTCCATTGTCAGTAAGGATGAATTGGGGAAAATCGGGTCACTGAATTATACATTTCATAACAAACTTAGCTACCATGAGCACACCTATAGCATGTATTGGTCACACCTCAACCCACCTGGTCAAGTGATCAATCACTACCAGTATGTATTTGGACTGGTTTGCCCCTGTTGCAGGGGACCCATATTATCAATTTAAACGGTGTTCCAGGCGAACTGTGGCTTCACTAACTGATATGAAGTCTTTTGGCAAAAAGGCTTTTCCACCTGGCACTGGTGGCAGCATGAAATTTTCTCAAGCACGTCAAAGTTCATGCTTTCCCAATAGTAACATGGTCGCAGCAATTCCATGGTTTTATATACTCTACCATATTCAACGGTTTGGTGTGCACTCATAATAATAGTTGGGCAGGCGGAAGGTCTAGGGATATTCACGGTAGTGTCCCTTATTCGCTTATACAATTCCACATCTTTCTGGAATGTATTGCCCTTATTCCATCCAATACCTTGAATACTGAAGATGGTTCATTGTCATACTTGCCGCTGAGCATCTTAGCAAAAAATATGTCATTCAGATCCACTATAACAAAATTGTGGGTAATCTCAATAAACAATTGGCATTTTGGTGTTTTGCTCTGCATTGATGAAGAATTTTGAAGTTGTATGCTTGTAGTTAAGAGCTCATTGGGCCAGACGCCCTTCAGGCTCTCTAAGATTCTGTAACCAGCATAATGAGGCATGATCCGTTACATCTTTGAATTTCACCCCATGCAAATACACCCAAAATTGCTTAGATGCGTAGATCACTGCTAATCACTCCTGCTCGGTCATGGAATAATTTCACTCATGGCTGTTCAAGCTACAAGGACAGTAAGATACGTGGTGCTCCTCCCCTTCCTCATCTTTTGGGATAGGACTGCCCCCACAGTGGAAAGGGATGCATCCATCTGAACAATAAACTTTTTTTTTAAAATTTGGATAGCGTAACACTGTCACACTGTTCAACGCCATCCAAAAGCGTATCAAAAGTAAATTGTTGGCGTTCTGTCCATTCAAACATGGTGTCCTTTTTCAGCAGCTCAAATATTGGGCCCCCAATAAAGCTGAAGTTAGGGATGAAGCAATAATAATAGCTGATCATTTCCAAAAAAATACCTGTATATCCCACTTACTGTTGGGCGAAGTCATTTTTTGAATAGCTTCCACCTTGGCCAGTTGAGGTCTTAGCCCCATAACAACCACGAACCACAGGTACTCCAGCTGGTCCTTGAATAAATGACATTTCCAGGGTTTTATCTTGATGTTGGCCTCAGCGAGCTGGTGGAATACTGCTTCTAGATGGTCAAGGTGCTCAGAGAAAGTTTGGGAGAAAGTATTAATGTCATCAAGGTATACAAGGACTCATGACAGCTTTAGGTCCCTGAGAATAGTGTCCATTGCTCGTTGAAACGTAGCTAGGACGTTACACAGCCCTTGCAGTATTTGAGTCAGTTGAAAAAGACCTTTGGACGTGCATACGGCGCATTTCTCCCGTTCCACCGCTAGCAACTTGATGTGCCAGTAGCCCAAGATCAGATCCATTGCTGATAAAAAACGAGCTCCCCCTATCTGATCCAATTTGTCATTAATCCGTGGCAATGGATAAAAGTCCTTTCAGGCGATGCTATTGAGCTTCTGTAGACAATTACTACGCAGTTAGTACTGTTCTTATTTTTTAATAAGAACAGGAGAAGCCCCTGGACTCTTTAATGGTTCAAGCATCCCTTGCTCTAGAAGTTTGTCAATCTCCTCAGTTACTACTTCTTCCACCACACTTGATTGGTGGATCAGCCATGACCTGATGGGAGGATGATCTCCGGTGTCCAGACAATGAACCATCCCCTGCGCACATTCCAAATCATGGTTGTCAGCAGTGAAATTCTCTTGATATTTTTAAAATAAAGCAATTTCCAAATCCTTCTGTGGTTCTGACAACCCCAGTAATTCATCATTTGATACAACTGCCATTATGCTGAGCTGTGGTTTAAAAGCAAACCAAATTTCTCCAGCGACCCAAACTCTTGAACCTGAAGCTCTTCCTCAACTGGGATCAAGTGCAAATATGCTACTATTTGGTGTCAGCATATTTGCAGTGGTTCCATTTGTAGATTTTTAAGTAAACTTGATCTCCCACTGCCCTGGTAATATAATGCCTGGAGCCACATGGGGCTCAAACTGCAATTGCTGATATGGCCCATTAACATCCTCATAGAGCCCATCTGGAACTTCAATCACCAATTTAGTGTCCACTAAAACTTGATGTTTGTATGGAATGGATATAGGTACAGCAGGTCTGTGCGACAGCCCTTGATATTCATAAATTTGTTGGGGAAGGGCCCAGGTTTTCCCTTTAATTGAAGGTAGCGCATGAGGATCGCTCCATCACTATAAGGTAGGTTGATATTTTACATATGCACTGGAACTTTTGGCACTCCTCTAGAGGTGAAGTGGATTGGGATCCGCTGACCCAATATTTTCAAAAGTCTTGTTCATCATATCAATTACAGTCCCATAGTGTCACAAGAAGGCAGTCCCAATTAAAAGATCATAATTGCTTTTTGATAACACTATAGCCTGGGCTACCACAACAATAGAACCAGACTGCAATAGAAGCACACTGTATGCTGCTTCAGAGACCATTTCTACATTCCAGAAGTTCTGTATACC
Organism: Massospora cicadina; assembly: GCA_022478985.1. Classification (NCBI taxonomy): domain Eukaryota; kingdom Fungi; phylum Entomophthoromycota; class Entomophthoromycetes; order Entomophthorales; family Entomophthoraceae; genus Massospora; species Massospora cicadina. The sequence continues at coordinate 5,513 of JAKSZP010017305.1, forward strand.
GTCCAGTGTTCCACATCTGGTTTTAATGTCAACTTGGCCACAAGCTTTGTGGAGACTATGTTGATTGGGGCGCCAGTATCTATGATAGCATGGACTTGGGTTTTAGCTACGACCAGGTCACAGTAAGTATATTCAGAGTAAGATGCATCTTGATTTTTATAAAATGAACATTTAAGGAGTCTCTGTTTCCAAAAAAACATGAAATCCCCTCGCTGATTCTGAGGTACTGTTTTATAAAAGTGTTGATCAGAAAAGCGGCGTTTACTGCTTGCAATGAAGGTACATTGTTGGAAGGGTCTAACATTTCAGGGGAAATTTGGTTGAACATTTGACAAGCATACAGCTTGGCCTGAATCTGAGACTCCTCTTCCGCCACAGCTGCAGACTGCCCTCATGTCAATCCATTCACCCCTCCAACCAGCTGCTGATATAATACTGCCTCATTGTATAGGGGTACTTCCGCTAAATATTCTGGGATGGGTTCATGTGGGACATTTGGGTTTGGGATAGCGGAGGTTGAGACTCCCATCTCTACTCCACTCTGACTTTTCCCTGGTATTACTGTTCTGGCTGTACGTGAGGGACATGATGATTGGGGGCACCACCATGCCAGATGCCCCAGTTGACTGCATTTGATACAACTGACCCTCATAGGGCCCATGTCCCTGATTAATGTAAAACGAGCCACGTTGAAAGTTAGACTGTAAGTTATTAGCGTAGACAGGGCTAGGGTGGTAGTTGGACCGGTGATGATAAGCAGGTATGGGGCGAACGTTCAGCTGCTGAAGTTAACTCAGTGGAATCCTAAATGGGAAGACAAATTTTCCCCCAGTAAGATGATCCAGTGGTGGTAGCAGAAAGATTCCGCTCTGAATTGGGTGGAGGGAAGTTGGCAGATATACGATGCAAAAACTGAACAATTTTATCCAAGGGTACATTTCCATCCAACATTGGGGTCATAACGTTATACAGCTCATAAGATGGCTTCACAGCGGATGTTATCGCAATACACACATCAAATTCAGATAAAATTCCTGCCCCAATCAACACATGGGCTTCCATTGTGAATTGTTCAGCATATGCGGTGAGACTCTCATTACGCTGAAATTTGATGATCAAGAATTCAGCCTTCCATTGTGACATTTTTGAAGTTCTCTCAAATAACTGCAACATAGTATCCTTCACTTCTCAGTATGAAAAAATTGTTTGGGAGATAGCAGGTGACCAGGTCAGCACTTCCAACATCCAAGGTGGAGTTTAAGGTTTCACTTTCCACCAATTAGAAGCTCCTTCCATTGCAAACTCAAATTGCTTAAAGAAACCATGAATATTCACATTGCGATCAAATGGTGCCAACTTATCTCTACAAACTTCTTTAAAAAGTGTACCTTGTTTTTGAGCACAGCGTCTAAAGCAAGTTTAAGTTCCATGTTTTTGATTGATGTAGTATGTCATGAAGATTCCTGGTCCATGTAAGCCTTATTTGCCATGGCCAGCGACTGAAGATTTAATTCCTTGATCAATGGGCCCCCTGTATTGAGCATCACTTTTAAAAAATTGGCGTAATAGTTAAGATACGCATAAGGGTTTTTGCACAGGGTCAACCCACTGAGCAATTGGAACAGATTATATAAAGATTGTCAGTCCATTGGAATATACTCAAACAAATAAATATAATAAAAGGGACAATTCCCTAAAAAGCTTCTTTATTTTAATGCAATAATTCAGTGGATTCTTCCTAGTCCACCTGATCTCTCTATCTCTTGCTACTCAAAATCTTTTCCTCTCAATCTACTCATCTCACTGATATCCCAGCGACTTCAGTCAGCACTGACACTTGGGCTAAGTCTATTCTTTCCACCATATTATTATTGGTTCCAGCAGAGTTTATAATTAATTAAAATCACAATCGCCTTAGTTTGAGGCAATACACTTAATATGCATCATACGTTGACATATCAACTTTTGTCATTTGTCAACATTACCTTATTGCCTAATTTTTAGGCAATCCAATATTATCCATTTGACCAAATCTCACCTCGTTTCAAGCACTTGAATACTCAAACTCTATAATTGTTGTCAGCGAATTCTGGCCTATCTGGCATGACTATTTTGGAATTATCATCCAATCATATCAAAATCTCACCAGAGGCTTCATATGAGATACCTTCTGCCAATCTGAGAAAAGGAACTTCTATTACCTCTCCTGGTCGCCCTCAAATCCATGCCATGAAATATGTAAGGAAGAAAAGAAAAATGTGTCCTGATGCTCATACTGTAAAATGTTTTTCCACATTACTTAAGTCTGTTATAAATAACTCTTGGAGGAGGCGGAAATAAAAATCAGCACAAAGCTCAGGGCTCTTCATGTTGACCAGATATCCATGCCCTAAAATTTGCTGATCCAGCCAAAGGACCTTAATCTTAAAAAGCAATTTTGGATTTTACAAACAAATCCTCAATTTATTTTTTATCCGCTTGTACTTTAAGCTAAGTCCAATGCCTTTTTTAATGACTCTCCCAACCTATAACTATAACTCAATGACTATATTAAGAGTATACATCTACAAAGTCAAAATCAACGCTATTGTTGATATGGGATGACCTGTTAATGTAAATTTGGCTCATGTGATTAGCTGAATTAAGGTTTCGCCTGACATATTTCACTCCATTGTGGAAACCGGCAGTTCTCATAACATATGATCAATATGAACATGCTTAATTTATACAAGGTAAGCCAACCAGGGGACAGACATTACCAAAACTAAAAAAACTAAAATCTAACACAATTGAGATAAATGCAAACAAAATGCCCAAAATGAGCGGATTGAATGATATACACCATATAAAAACAACCAACCAGGTGGGGCAGCAAAAACGCTTATCCAACCATGGCGGTAGGAAAGGGGGGATTGAGGGGCTCATCTTTGTCAGCAGCTTCCTCATCCCAGAGTAGAGAATGTGCCAAGGAGGAGAGCAAGGGCGTTGGGGCATCGGCGGAATGTGGTTCAATATCACTGATGATCGGTATCTCATGGAAATTAACAGCTAAAAAATGTCGCTGATATATTTGGCTAAAGCTTTTTTGGCTTTAATGCGTGCATATGGGAGTTTAATAAATGTGGCAATATTGGTTCAGGTAATCTTAGCTTTAGGATTCCATGCTACAGTTACCACGTTCTGGATAGCGTCGTTTACATTTTTATGTAATTGATTCATTGTAACCTTACTTTGTGGGGTGAGAGTTGAGGGGATAACAGGATGAAGAATACCTCATGTCAGCATCGCCTCTTATTTGGTGATAGCTTTGCGGAGGGGACAACAATATGGCGTGGCAGCTGCTTTGACTACAAGCTGGTGGTCACTGCAAAATGGTTTGACTTTTGGCTGTGGTGCATTTAAATGAGGGTTGTATTTGGTGTCCCATTCTGAATTAATAAACCACTTAAATTGTAGAGATGGTTCTTCAATGAAATTACCTGATTTATCAATTTTAGCTAATAACTCCCATGGGTCTGGTTGGATTAAATTGAGGAATCAGCGTATGGTTGAGGTTTGGTTCATTGAAGGAAGCATGAGTGCGAACTGGGGTCCAAGCTGGTGCTTGATTGGAGGGAGTGTGTGGCACTGAGTCGAGGAGGAGGCTGATTGGTGGCTGCAGGCGCATATGCAGCAACAGGATTTGGGGGAGGGGAAGGTAGGATCGTACCCCATACTGAAGCTAGCGTGGGGAGGGTGACGAATTGGAAGCTGGTGGATGAAAAATCAGAGCTGTCAGAAGCAGCTAGGTTGGGCATGTGCATGTCAAGTGGTCCAACTCAAAACAGGATGGACAGATCATCCGACCTCCCTTGACATGGGCCCAGAATGGATGGTCAGGGGCAAAATGGATGACAGCGCAAGGGGGAATCAACAAGTAGATTTTACTAGATTCAGGGCTGATCAAGGAATATGCCCAAGAACCAGTGAGGCGTGTGGCCCTATTTGGGACCACAAATTGTAAGATGGGGTTGGATCCATAGGCTGCCAAACCATCCATCAGCTCCTGGTGGAGCACCGCATGTGGGAGGTGGGTGGGCAAACCAGTTAACGGAATCACAAAAGTGGTTTCTGCTGGGAGCTGGGTCCAAATTTTGGGGAGAGGGGTACTCTGGAAAACCAGGGGCACAGTTGCCGAAGTATCAGCGTCAGCTTCACAGGTGAAGCTGAGATCAAAATAACCTTTATAGGGGCAGAATTAAATACAACTGGCGGGAGTCATCACCACCTGAGCCAATCTGATAATGACTTTGTCGTGGTAAGGGAAAAGTTTCCCATGGTTGACCCTAAGGCTGAAATGCATGTTGCTTCAGGGGAGCACCAAGAGGCAGCGAGGCACCGCTTGGGTATGAGCGAGGTTGGTGTCAAAATCCTTAGGATGAATGATTCGTCCCAGGGGTTTGTTATTACTGAATGGGCCAGTCCAAGCACCTTTTACCACCATATGGAAAATGGTGGTGGGAGTTTCTCTCTGACCCACACTGGAGCAGCCAGCTGGGAATCCAAGGAAATTGGAGTAAAACTACAACAGGTGATCAAAATTACTTTTTTGTAAGATTTACTCAGAAAGTTATGCCTAGAAGAAGGAGAGTACAATAAGGAACTCTTAAGAGTTGTAATTCTTGTTGAAAAAGGTACTCAATATGAAAATGCTACTCTATTTCTCTTTAATTTGAAAAATTAACGTTAATGGCACCTGTTACAGCCTTGGAAACCCACAGTTATGATTTGCAACTTGGTACTCGATTTTTACGAGAAAATATGGTGTTGAATGGCTGACTGGACCTAAATTTTTGTGTAAATCTATAGGGAAAATAATAGATTAGCTGATGCTAATTTATTATGTATCATATTAAAATTATCAGTGATAATAGACCAAAAATATCTTAAGTATATTTAAAACTTGGGATCCGCGGCCTAGCAATTCCACTTAATAATAACTGCTTAGTGTCATGAACCCAGGGAGTTTTTTGATTAATTCAGACATAATAATACTTGACTTATTGAACTGGGCTTATGGGCTTTGATGGTCTATGTCAAAGTTTTTAATGTTGATCGAGTTTTCAATCAAATTAATTACTAATTAGAAGTACAAACTGACTTGGTATGTGCTACTAAAATCTTGAGAAGAGTGACAGTTCAGCTATTTTCAGACACTTCAGAAATGATGTCTTGAGATGTTTACAAGTTTGACACTGACCTTGAAGCCATGTGAGATTCCCCAGAGTTGAAAGTATTGTAGACTCTTAGACAAACTTATTATTTGTTACTCTGGATAAATGTCACTGAGAAATGAGGCGTCATAGGTAAGATATGGTTACATTGAACCCTATAAGCTATCTTCAAGTTGATACTAAAAGAACACAATTGTTTATTACTACAAATTCATAGTTTAGTATATAAGGTTTTTTGAAATTGAAGAGCTTGCTTTCGGTGCAAGCCGCGCTTGCATCAATATGACAAGAAACTTCTCTTTTTAACACTGCTTATCCTGAAACCTGCCAGTTTATCAAGTCTTTCAATTATATGCCAGCTCTCATCACTTTCACTGAGCATCAACTTGCTTAATATGTTGAGGCAATGGACACCGCTGGCCTCATAAACAAAGAAACCCCACAACTATATCTCCTTATGCCTCATGTCACTGATGCTCCCACCCAAATGCTGTCCAACCATGGCCTGCCAGCTAAAGAGGGCACCAGACAAATGTTTTACAAATGCTTCCTCCCCTTCTGATATGGCTTCCTAGACTATTAGCTGAGATGTTATATTGGAAATTTTTATACCAAATAATCCCTTTGTTTGGCCCATTTGCAAATAAAGTTGCGTGGCGGCTCCCCCTTTTGGGTTGGGAACCACTAGTGCTAAAAGTATACAAGTTTTTGTATTTATATACATTTACATTGTATTAGGTAGAGATATTACCTAAGATCAGAAGGATCAGGGAAGTGAGCCATTGTCCAAGTAACAACAGAAGAATACAGCTTCAAAGTGTCATTTTCAAGGAGTTTATATCTTGACTATTGTCAGCATCTGGGCTATTGTATCCATACAATAGACGCTCAAAACTCCAACTTATCCCAAAAAAGAACCAGCCCAATTTAAGTAGGGCTAAAATTCAACATATGGGTATTGTAAACTACCATGGTCAATTATATCACATATAGGGAACCATATACCTATGATTATCCCAACAGCAAATTCAGCCTTATAAATTTCTATATGTTGATTTTCTTGCTTGAAAGTTCAGAAATAGTATATTCAATTCATTTTTAAGCGCTAATAACTTAAATAACCCTGTAAGAATATTACTAAAGAAGGGATCCAGCTTTAATCGATGAATCCCCCCAGGTTGGGACCATCTAGTGCTAAAAAAAAGGGATCCAGCTTTAAGCTTGACATCAATTTAACATCCCATGAAAGTCTCAAGTCATAATGAATACTTGAGTTAAGGTTTAAATACCCATGGGCAATTTTTTTAGTATAGGGGTTGACAGCCCCTCTCATTGAGAGGTATTGAAACGCCCTGGATTCAAGAAACGCGTGCTTAGCCCCAGTCTTGTTATTTAGGTAATTCGGCATCCAAGGTCCTAACTTTATGATGTAAGATTGCAGTTGCATTAGCACAAGTGCCATCAAATAGTAATGTGACTGCCATCTGCGACTTTGGCTCATAAGATGAATTTATGTGCTAATGGACCCTCCTTTAATTTCTATGGTGAATCCAAAGATAGGTGAAGAATTGATTCTGGAGCAACGTTTAACTCTGTTTATAAGGAGCTAATATGCTTATCTATTCTCCAGTTGCGCTCTACAATCTTAGAAAGATGAAAGGAGTTGTCTATAAAGTTTTAACTGGTAAAGAATCTCATGTACGTGCAATATCTTATCAGAACTTCAAAGTAGAAAAGAAGCAAGTTGCAAAGAAGCTCAAACGGCTTTTGAGGATAGCTACTGACACGCTTGCAAAGTCCCTGGGCCTCCCCTCTCCTGTTATTCAGAAAAAAATGGGAGCTACCAAGTGGTCATGCACTATCAAAAGCCAAACTCTATACGTTATAAAGATAAGTCTCCATTACCCCAGGTTGATGATTATCATAAACTACTAGCTTGATTACAGTACTTCTTGGCCATAGTTCTGGTTAGCGAATACTGGAAAATCTACTTAGCCCCAGAGGGTCGCACCAAATAAGCACTTATTGCCAAGTAGGGGTCGTTTGAGCCAACTTGGTTGCTCTTAGAGCTTTGCAACGCTCCTCCCACTTTTCAACGGCTATATGGAGTGTTTGAGGATTTTATAATGTTTTGCGTCTTAGTCAACTATGACAATATTATTGTAATCACACAAGCTTTTGGGCCCATCTTTAACACCTGCTAAAATGTCTAACTGACAACAAAAGGCTACATTATTTAAACCATTATAAAGTATTCATTTTTATAAAAATGAGTCTTCTATGTCAACAGTTGATGCGAGAAGAAATTGTCCTAAGGAGGACGAGGTTGGTGCTATCTAAAATATCTTTTCCTAAATAGCTTAATGGTTATACATGTGTTATAGGGATAGTGGGTACTTACCTTCAGTCTGTACCTCATTTTTCTGAGCTTGTCCAGCCCTTGATATCTTAGCAAAAAATGTGTCATCTAAATGTACTACTCCGTAGCAAGCATTTTATTGCCTTTAGACATCCCTAATGACCTATCCTCTATCAATTTATCTTAAATTTGATTAGCCTTTTATTTTCTTATAGATGCCAGCAATGTCTCTGTAGGAGCATCTTTCCCCAGCATGACTAAAATAATGTGGACCATCCTATTTCATAATTAGTAAAGCTCTTAGTAATGCTGTGAGAAACCACAATGTTACCAATTGCAAAGGCCTTATGTTAATTCTAGCTATTAAAATAATTTCCTTATATATAGTACCCACTTTTCCAGCATTATCAATCATTCCTTGCTAAAGTGAAAACATCAGAGTGAGATACAAATATAAGGTTGGAAAGGTGGGTTCTATAGTTACAAGCGCATAATCTTCCATTATTCACCAAATTAGAGCAAATTATTATCCATACGGATTGCATCAATTGCCTATTTTACCTTAACAAAGCAGAGGAGTATTGGTTGTATGAACTTTTATGGAAACCTAATTGGTGGTCCCACAATTAACTGAGGACTATGAGAGCTAAAATGCAAGACTCTTGATACATAAATGCAGTAATAGATATTATCAAAAGGTTTAGAAGAAATGACTGTAATACATCTAACCTTTTGGTATGAACCAAGGTGGCTTTAGAAGGACATAATCAATTGAGTTTGAAACCCTTAAAAAGCCTACTAATGGTTGACTACCTGGTGCTATTAGGATACCATGCTTAAACTATTACAAGGTGAATGATGCCTGCCTTATGTTTAAGTCTCATGACTGCTCCAGTAAAGTTAGTACACAAATTCTGCACTCTATGTGGCATTTGAAGTTGTGAGCATCAATATGGTGGGTCCTTAAAAAAGAAACTCATGGGCATCAGTATATTTTATTAACTATTAATCACTTCACAAAGTGGGTCAGGGTTACGTCTGTCCCTGTAGCTTCTTCAAAAGCAAATGCCACTTTTTTTACATAGATATAGCTTTATGCAACTTGAGAGCCCTTAAGTTCTTTTGTCTAACAACGGCATAACTACACTTTTCATATAGTACCATAGTGACCATCCTTTTTTTAACTTTTTTAGCCTTTGTTGCCCTGTATAAACTTCTAAGAATAGGTTGGTGGAGAGGGCCAATAGTACCCTCACCTCAATCATGCAAAAGATTGCTGCTTGGATCCAATATGGTGAATATTTACTTGTCAGCATCTCTGCTAAATAATAAATCAGTTATTATCGAGCTTTAAAGTTGTCACTATTTAAGGCATTTTTATGGCTGGTAACACAGTTTTCCTCTAGTATCCAACCCTTATTAAACTCTGGCAATCTAGAAACGGCATAGATGGCCATGAAACTTATGGCAGATGAAGTCATACAACTACAAACCTTATCAAGAGGATAATTTGCAGCCCAAATATTTCTCATCTTCTCAAAGTAACTTATATAGACCTTAAATACCTTAATTATAGAAAGGATAATTGGTTATGTTCAACCTCCATTGTCCTAGTGATCAATGATACAAGTTTCCACTACCTTGTCTTAAACTTATAGGGTCATACACCAATGAGTCACTGGTTACTCAATTACTAGTGTTGAGACTGGAACTGGTAGTTAATAGAGTTCATGTGCAATTCCTTTGGACCTACGCCCCCTTATGACAAGATATGAAGGGAGGGGATTCTGGGGTTCTGTAAGGCTCATGTCACCTGCTATCCAGCTAGACCAAGTCATGCATTATTTCAGGACTAAAGAGGGCCTAATCTGTATTATCCTACTTCTTAGTCAGTTTGCTGACCTTGTGCGTACCCTAGATGAGAGATAGGTAACTGCTGCCTTTCCCTGGTTCCATTGTTCTTTCTACACAGTCTACTCTTAAGCTCACATCTACCCTAGTTTCAATATCTGCAGAGTTTTTGTATGTAAAATATCAGAAAAGTCTGTGTTGATTTAGTAGCCTTTAGAAAACTCAATGAAACTGCTTTATTTTTCACCATTAAAAGGTGATTCAATAAGTAGCCACCTTTATTAGAAAAATTGACTTCTGAGAAACCTCAGGTAAAACAATTTATCTAAAAAGTCAAACCAAGTGTTAGATTCTTGTAGTTGACTTAAAAATAAACCCTCTGACAATTAACAGATTGGGCCAATTATCCTCATAATTCTCGAGCTAATACTATAATTAAAGCCTATTTTAATAAATGGCTAAGATTAATTATCACAACATGGATTTAATTATCTTATAAAAAGCTCAGCCAATTATACTCACACATTTAGGCCAATCCTTTCTGCAACTACTCAACCTGGGTTTATTAACTCAATGTCAATTCAATTTGTTTATTCCATAGGATAACTAATCCCGAATACAATCACACAGTTGGGCTGATTATTGCTGCACTAAAACCTTGGAAACTAGTCCCAATTAATTGGGTTTTTATTATCAATAATCAACATGAGAAATTGTTCAGGATCTACCTGAAGAAAACGTTTTTAGATCCCATAAATAAAATAGACAAAAGAACGAAATCCTTTTTCTGCCTTAGGGAAAATTTCATATCTAAGTCCTCATAATTGGCTTGATAGCACTTGCACATGGACCGCCCATATGGGAGTACCTAGTGCTTTTAAGAGAGGCCCGCTATTGTCCCAATAAAGGGTACATCATTTATTTAAATCAATGCCAAATTCTCCCAGAATTTTTATTTTTTTAGCAGTATGATGAAATTCATTTAGAGATGATCCTAGGAAATGTTCACGCTCATTGTTGCGATTTTTGATCCTGAAATCCTCCCAAATATGAAGTATTTTGCCACCAATAAACTTAGCAATAGGTCTCAGTTCTATCAGTTCAAGGGCCTAACTGAGGTGAAAAATAATCTGTTGAGATTGCATGCTCAAACGTGGCCAGGAGATGCCCTAGAATTATAAATAATGGCGCCTGGCCTAATGAATGATTATCAAATAAATTAGTCTAATAGAGATTAATATTACTTAATCTTCTTTCTCATTTGAATCTTAAGTCGCTTTTGGAGAGTGTTGGAAAGCCAGGATCTCAGGATCCACAGTTTATACCTTTGCCTGCCTCAGTTGAAGTTCCCAACTACAGAGGGAAAATCAAGCCCAAAGTTGACCAAAAAAAATTGGAGCCATTTGAATATGCCTAGTGAGTTTCTTAATGGTCAAAATTACTGTAAGCCACTGGCATAATCAAGGATCTTTTGGCCAAACTTCAGCCCGATTAAGTGTTCAGGAATTAACCAATCAAGTGAGCAATCCTTGGAATTCCACACCAGGTAATTAGAAGAGGAAAGGTCAAAAATGGGGATCAAACACGTCATCAATTTTTAAAACTTGAAATCAAATTTGGACATTCAAAACTTACCACAAAGGCTTAAAAATTGCGAGGATCTTAGCCAATACAGTTACTTTGGAGAATCAATCGTGACCTGATTTCCATAACTATCTAATCATATATTGGCATTCAGGACTGGTAATCACAGTTTTTGAGAATAGCATTCATTCCCATACTATTGAAAATGTGGCTTAGCCACCTCACTACCTTGTAACAACATAAAAGCAACTACCTTGTTAGCGGTAGGGTCTATTTATCTTATTTAGTTTTTTATAAAACATTTATATACTAAAATCATTGTTCCTTCTATTCAAGAAAAATGAAATAACGGTTCTATTCTATTGAAAAGTATAAAGGATACTATGGTAGAAATTCCTGTATACCCTGATGATGTAGTAGCCCATGAATTTCAAAAACCCCTCACACTCCCTTTTACCTTTACGATATACCCAAAACCCATCCCTTTACTTCTCCTGAGTTATTTGTGAAAAGAAGAGCGTCGTCTTGCAGCCTGAGGATGCCATTGAAAGTGTTCAGGCACCTGCACTTACAGCCCATTTTTCTATTGGCTCCCTCTAATATTAACATAATAACCTAACCATTAAATAAAAATTGAGAGACAGATTAGAGATTTTGGGGTCATTATTCCATAAAAAAGCTTGATCCTGTCAAATTTTTACCTTACCACCTCCCATGATGCTGAATATCTATAATAGCTCACCTGGAACCTCCACGTCCAAGTATTTAGTTTTTTACAAACTCAACTTAAGAACCTTTAGTACCAGTTGCAATTTCTATAGAGCTTGAGGATCCATAAATACCATCTATTCAGAATATCTGTTAGAATGGTTGAAGAACTGCGCCAGGTAGACCCAGTGCATGAGGCTCTCCCAGATGTATGGCCCATATTAGACCCTGAAAACTTTGAATCCGCTCCTCTTTCATATGCTCAGGCAGCTGCTATGCCCACTTAGTTCATAATATCTTACTTTGGGGTGAGGAAGAGTACAAGGCCACGAACTCAATCCTACCATTTACTCCTCGATGAGTTATATAAATTTGACAACACTTATTTCTTAATTTATATTCATATTATAGTAGGACAGCGCAAGGTCACAGTAAATGTCCTCGTGGGCATTGAAGCCACAGGTAATTAAATTAATCTGAAAGTTTTGAAGGTGTTGACATCTAGTACTAAAAAAAAGAAGGTGTTGAACCTTGAAGTTACCCCTAGTTCACCTGTCATAAGGGCATCCAGTACTCCTATCCTCACCCTCTCACTGCGCAAACCTTTTTATTTATTGTACATGAGCATCAATTTGTGGCAAATTTTACAGCAGTACCAGAATTTTCATGCCCAGTGATTTTGGGTAAAGTAGCGCCACCAGTAAATGAGCTTTGACTTAGAGCGGAACATGCTAACCTTCACCTAAAATTCTCTTACAGGTAAAAGACCCTCCTCCCCACACTAACAACAGGGAATTCCCCTGGTGACAACAGATAAATGCTCTTATACAAATTTATCCTGAGTTACTAGATTTGCCTCATTTTCTCACACCATCTAAGGCAGTTTTTCATGTGTAAGCACTAAACAGCTGCAAATTCACTCAGAGTTTGATCTATGTTTTCACCTGATGGTTGATCTCATCAAGATTAATTTATCCTTATATCCTTACATGGCTGAGGAAGACTAGGCTTTGTAGAACAAAATTGATGATATGGTAAATAAGTGGTGGATGATAAAGAGACTTGTAACATGTCATCACCTGTATTTTTACATATAAAACTGATAGCACTATTTACCTTGTGTAGATCATGGACACTTGTATAATGTTATGTGTTTGTATCCTATCTCCTACCTCTTGATGCTGCAATTGCCCAGGCAATTCCAAATTATAATGTTTTTTGCAAACTTTACTTGGTGAATGCTTTTTCACTAAGTGCGGGCCAAGTCTTGCCTACTATGACTGGCAGCATTATGCACGTAGTATTGAATATACTGGTTTGAGGTTATGCCTTTTTTTGAAAGATGCACCAGCCATCTTTTAGAACCGCATTGATGACGCCTTGGATGATCTCAGTTTTCTAGCGCAAAGCCTATGTAGATAACATCATAATCACACGCCTGACTCTGAACAACATTATAAAGATCTGGTGATGTAACGGCAGCACCACAAAATCTGGCCATGGTGCAAATCCATTATATTATGAGTTCTATAAAAGATGAAGCTCAATCCCTGGTTTACTTGATACTAAAAGATGTTCATGCCATTGCGCCTTCTAAGATGTAGGAATCCAACTTATATGTGCTCGCTGGTGCTTACGCTTCTGGATCCCACAAAAAGTTTTTGTAAAGTTTAATAAATAAACATTAATAAAAGCTTGGTTTTTTAAAAAGTTTTTATTAGAAGCGTGGGGTGGCAAAAGAAAAAAATAATTCCTCTTGATATTTAACTAATCAGTATTTAATCTGTTTTGAGGGTCACAGTGAATTTGAAGATAGGTTCAAAATAGAATATATGCACTCTGAATTAGAAAAAATGGTATACGCTCCTATTAGATCTTAGGAAATTTGAGTTACTTTTTGGTAAACCAAAGGTTGGGGTTTTGAGGCAGACTGTACCCATGTGGTAATATGTTGATGTTTTTCATATAATCACCACTTGAAAAAAAACTTTCACCTTGGGGGACTCTGCCACGCCTATAAAAGGGGTTGGTCCCCACATAGGAGCTTTGAAGGACCTGATGGTGGTTGGGGACATACCTTCCGATGGTTGCACCATGGTTTGTTGCATGACCAGAGCAATCCAACTGCTTGATTTTATGGTTGCTGCTCAATTAGTATTCAAAATCGTGTTACCCCAATATTTGGGGTTCCACCAAGAATTGACAAGGGTCTTTTGGTTGATTATATTGTTATTATTATTAAATTTGCATTTAGTTTCATCACAGACTCATAAATGGCCAACATTTCCCTGTTTCAGCTGATTCTGACCCAAGACATTCTTCCTTTGCAGCTGAGAGGGCAAATGCGTGGAATAAGCTAAAAGTCATCCACTCATGGCCCACTCTGGTGATAAAGAATCAACTGCATATTTTCATAGGACCAGTCACTTTTTCTAAGACTTTCTTGATAGCATTCTCATATTACCCTTTCCACTCTAACCTTGTACTGTTAAAAACGCTTTTTTTGGACTCTCAAATGTCAGCAAGTGTTTGAAGTAATAAATGATGTTTTCGCCACCACCACCCATTCTTTTTCATGCAAATTAACATATGATCTTTATAGTTGCTTGTGACGCCTCAGGTACCACAGTTGATGTAGTCCTTTTGAATAACTTGAGTGGCGGGAAGTTCATGTGATTTACTTCTCTTTGAAGTTTAGCGTTAAAGAGCACGTATAGTCCTCCTCTGATAGAAAATTGAAAGTTGCTTCTTGGTTGTTGTTGAAAAATTTTGCACACATTACCCAGCTTTATCAATTATGATTAATCTGTTGTTCTACTAAGGTCCATCCCTCTTATGTATGTTGATGTTATAAATTACTTATACAATAACTATTGTATGGACTTTTGCTTTGATAACTAAATTGAAGCTAATTTGGAGCTTTAGAAAAATGGAAAAAAATGACCGCTTTATTGAACCAAAACTTACCAATGTAAATCCAATTGACGCCTTCTACCCCAGCTTGGGGTGGTGGTGCGCTGCCATCTGGCATCTTTCAGCCACCGCCAAAGCGCGCCTAGGCTGGCTCTGCAAGACCTTCCAACGCTACCAGGCGTTATGTCCCCCCTTGGGACTTTGCCCACCACCTTGCAAGCTCCCAGGCGATGCTCTGGAGCCCTTTGGTGTTTTCATGGAGCAATTTGCATTTCATCCACTGAGTCAAATATGGGAATCTCTTCCCATATGTGAGCATGGCCATCATTGAGATGGCCACAGTGGGTTATAAATCCACCAGATATATTAATTTCCACCCCTTTTAAGGGGTATAAAACCTCAGCTTCTGCTCTGTAGCCAATGCAGTGGCAGCATCTAAGTTGCCAATCATTTTTAGAAAATTCCTATTCCCACTGTTTTCATGCGGCTCCCAGGGTAAGGCACTTTGGTGGTCAAGTTGCGTGTTGCCCTCCCATATGTCCCCTGAACGCCTCTACCATGAGCTCATGGAGGGTTTGTCCATTTACAGCGCAGACCCCATGTTGCAGTTCATTGTTCTAAATGGGGCGGAAAGTCTGGTAGGGCATTCACCTTTGCAACGATCTGCCATCTCATTGCAATTCCCACCTCATTCCCCCCCGCACTGTGATTAGATCTGCCCCTGATCGCCCATTCAGGGCATGCAAAAATGGCTGCGCCATTTGCCCCTTGTGCTTCAAGCTTAACTACTTGAAGCAAAAGTGCTTCACAGCTTCCGCCTCCACCACTTCTACCACTCCTCCTTCAGCGTTGGGCTGGCGGCCACTTCGCCCCAATTCTTTAAATGGGGCTCAATCCTCCAGCCCCCAACCTTGGGAAAATCTGGCACTGCTCCCAAAGCGGCGCCTAATAAAAAAAACAGAATTAAAAATTTTAAAAATAATTTGACTGGATTACTTAATCCTGAGTTGATGGCTGAACCAGTTTCAGCTGAGCTGCCATGGTTGAATATCTGCAACCAATCAACTTCTGCCACCGCTCCAATTCTGGTGGCTGGCCCAGCATTTGCTAAGCTAGATCCATTTTATGCTCTCAAATGGATTGATGATGACAAATGGCCGCACCAAGTGAAGCCAGATTTTGCTTTAGAGGAGTTCTTTTTGACCCTCCAAATTCACATCACCATCATTTTGCCCTTAGAGCGGTTTCCAGTTTATAAAGTTATTAATAAAATGGAAGTCAAGGCTGCAGCTGCCCCTGCTAACACCCTACTTTGCCAGCCTCTTTGTGGAGTGATGGAGCCCCATGTTAAGGGTATTCCTACCCCAATTTTCCCCATGAATTTGAGGAAGATGCGTCTCGCCGCCCAGGTTCTGCTCGCTTATCTATGGGAATTTGAACTTGGGGCGTCAAAAGGGGTAATCTGTTGCATAGATCTGACACTAACCAGCTTGGCTTAAACTTCCCTAGAGATCTATAAACTTGACACTTACACGCCAACTGTGCATCTTCTTTAAATTAATCCTGTGTACGTTGGAATCTTCCCTTGACCCAACGGAGTATATCTCAACCTCTTTCATTAAAAAAATAACCTTAAAAGGAGTCCTTCTTAAAACAAGTGTATTCAAATATAGTTCTCTCAAGTCTAGTTACTTGCAGTCAATACTTTTCATTTATTTTCAATTGAAGTGAAAGAGCAAATAAAGGACAAACTTAAGATTCTGTGAAATGGGCTGTTTTTTTTAGATAAAAACTTAAAATTCTATACTAAATACTAAAAAAATGAGATGTAAAATAATATTGAGTTATAAATTGAATAGAGGATTGGGAATATTGTATTTTCATTAGGGGCTTCTGTGCAGTCTTTTCTTTAATTATTTCTCTCTTGCCACTCATTTATCAAAAGTCCTGAATTTGTGCACTGTGGTGGTGTGTGTAGCCCACAGTATCAGGGTCGTAGCTCTGTGGCTCCTGTGCACTTCAGTGGAGCAAAAGTTTTATTATCATCGGTGGACTTAATTTCCTGTTTGCTTCTTGATGGCACAGTTTTTCTTTTTTAATTGTTTTCCTTTTTGGTGCACCATTATACACCTAAATCGTTCTTTTCCTTCTTGACATTACTCAAATGAAAATTTTCTTCTAAGGAGCATATCTCATTTAGAGTATCGTCGTTACTGGTTTGCTCCTCTTCAATGATTGGATCACTTGTCAAATTGTCTGCAACATATTTATATCGCCAATTCTGTGGTCAATTTGATTTGTAATATTACCATTTTTAGAGATAGACTCATTTCATGTTAATAACTTTCATGCTTTGATCAGAATTTCCTCAATTCTACCAGAGGTAAAGGATTTACCATTTCACGGTGCACTAAATCTGTGACACCACCTTTTCCAAGACGAGACCAAGGGTAGGATTTAAGGTGTTTCGCGTGGACTCTGTTGAATACAATGTTGGTGGCATCATCTCAGATGGAGTATTCATGGCCCCACTTGGCCTGTACAGTCGATGGTCCAGTCCAAATGGCTTGAAGCTTCACAGGCTGGCTTCCGCAGACCTGGTAAAACAATACTTTATCATTGACTCCAAATTCTGGCAGTTTGGCATGTCTCTGACTGTCTTTCTGAACTTTTGGAATACTGTGCTTGATGTTTTTTTCCTGCTTCTAGTTGTATATGTATGAGCTCATCAGCCAACTATTGCTGATAGTTCACAGGGGGTAAGTACATGCGATCTGCAGCAATTATTGGAGCAAACATGGTAGGTAAGGCGGCTTCTCTCCCATAGAGCTCCTTGTAAATAGACATCTCAATGATCTTGTGGTGGCTAAGTTGGTAAGCAAACAGTGCAGATGTAACAGGATATCCCACTTTAAAATGTAGTTAACTGCTATCTTCCTGAGGATCTCAGCTAACTACCATTTACTCATCTCACACTTCCATTTGATGATGGTGTATAGGGGGAGTGAACAGCTGTTTAACTCCTACCAAGTCCATAAGTTTTCTCACTACTTCAGATATGAGGTTCTTCCTGTTATTTAATAGCAAGATCTGGGGACAACCGTGTCTTGTAATAATTGGATTGTAAAAAAAATAGGCGGTGCTCCCTGCGGTGTATGTCTTGATTGCCGCTGCTTCAATCTATATTGTGAAGTGGTCAATTGTTACTATGAAAAGCTTATTCCAACTCGAGGCAGTTGGTAGTGGTCTTACCACATCAATAGATACATTGTGAAAAGGCGCAGATGGTAGGTTTGATGTAAACTAGAACTGCTTTTCCAATGGTATAAAGCTTGCACCTGGTACACACATCTCTAAGGCTTGGTGCACCTCGTCAGCCATGGCCTCCCAATAGAATCAGTCCTTGAGAAAAACTAGGGTTTTCTGAAATTTTCCATGACCCACATATTTGTGTGCCTCCATCACCTCTTCCATCCAATTGCTAGGTCGCACATATGGATACCATTTCCCCTTAATAAACTTCTGGAGTTTTCCATCTAATCTTTGCGTTTCCTTTGAACATCTTCTCAAAACTGACTTGACTTCTTCAGTTTCTTCTTCCCATTCCTCTTTAGGTAAACTAATTAGGTCATAAAGTTGATCACTCTCATGCAAATGCAAATGGAACACAGGCAATCTTAAGAGCCCATCTGCGTTCAGGTGTTGCTTCCAGCCCTGTGTATAATTTCAAAGTCATATCCTTGAAGCTTAACAGCCCATATGGCTAGTCTCCCATCAGGATCCTTCATGTTCCTGAGCCAGATTAAGATTGCATGGTCTGTTACAACTTTGAAGTGAACTTCATATAGTTATGGCCGAAAATGCTTCACTTCTCTAATCACTGCAAGACATTCACGCTCTGTAACAGTGTAGTTTCTTTCCACATTGGTAAAGACCTTGGAATAATATTCGATTGGATGGTCAATCCCCTTCTCATCTAGCTGTGCTAGTATCACACTGAGTCCTACGTTGCTGGCATTAATTTATAGGTAGAAGGTCTTGTTGAAGTTTTGGTATGTTAGGATCATCGCCTCTACCAACTTCTTTTTCAGATCCTCGAAGGCTTGGTCTTGATCTAGTCCCCACTCAAACTTAGAGTCCTTGTTTAGTAGATACGTCAAATGAGTATCCAAGTCTGAAAACCGTGAGATGGACTGACTGTAGTAGCCAAAATATGCCAAGGAACACCTGGACATCCCTCATACTCTTAGGACGCTCCATTTCGATTATTGCCTTCACCTTTCCTTCTTGAGGCCAAATCCCTTGTGCACTGATATCATGTCCCAAGAACATGAGTTGCTTCTTGAGAAAGGTGCTCTTACTCCATATCATTTATGATTTGATTTTCTCAACTGCGTAGACACCTCTCAAAGGTGCATGGTATACTTTCTGAAAGTTCTACTGAATACAGTTATATTGTCCAGATAGATTAGAACACTCTTCATTTTTAGTTCTCCAAATATTCAGTCCATGGTGCATTAAAAGATTGCCGGGGCATTGCACAGCCCTTATGGCATCTGGGTCAATTCAAACAAACCTTGGCTGACGATCAAGGTGCACTTTTCCTGGCCTTTGGGAGACAGTTCCATTAGCAGTACCCACTGGCCAGGTCCATTGCTAAAAATACTTTGAACCGCCCAACCTTTTCAAGGCCTCTTCAATTCTTGGGAGAAGGTAAGAACATTTTTTTGTAATTTCATTCAAGCGATGGTGATCCATAACCATCCTGTGCGAGCCATCTTTCTTGTGCACCAAAAAGAGTGGTGATGTCCATGGACTCTTCAAGGGCCTCAACAAAACATCATTTGTAAGTTGTTGAAGCTCCTTAGTAATGAGCTCTTCTTCCATTTTTGATTAGCAGGTTGGCTTCGATTTGAAAGGTATAACCAACTCCGTATTCATACGGTGTATCTCTCCTTTACACAGACTATAATTGTTTGGTCCTTGGATGAAAATATCTTCAAACTCTTCCAGTAATTGATCCAACTCTTTCCATTCTTCCTCTGTCACGTCAGCAAGTCCTAATTTGTCTAATCCTCCAACATCATGTACCAACTTGATGGTATTGCAATTGAATAGTTTTGTGCATGCCACAACTTGTCCTTTCTTAATTCAGATAGGTTGAGTGGTGATGTTCCTCAGGAGGATAGTCACTTCACCCTCGTGACTAGAGTCAAAGAATCCAGGAAGTGCTTTCAACTCATATTCGCATACTCCTTCTTGAGTGTATATATTGAGTACAGTGTCCTGTGGGATTTTCACACTTATGGCGGTGAGCATAGCTTTTTGTTCTCCTTGCGAATCTACATTGCCATATTGGCACTCAAGGGTAGCTCATCTTTGGTGCACACTAAAGCTGGTAGTTGCTTCACACCTTTTTTATTAAGTATATAGTGCACCTGGTAGATTGTTTGCTCATTTTTGACCAGACATGTCCGCTGCTTCCTTGACTTCAGTCCTTGTTCTTAAACACAAGGGGCATCCTGTAGTTTAGCAGACTCACAGTGCTGCTAACAAAGTCAATCTTTGCTCCAAACTAGAATAAAAAATGCATGCTGATAATAAAATAGTAGTGGTCATTGTCCAAGTCCATGGAAGGGACAGTGAGTACCATGCATCCAAAGAGTAGGGGTAAGGCAGAGTAAGCCCCCTAATGCACACGTGGTGTCTGGCCTCTTCTGTCCGATATCTCATATGGTAGTCGATGTCTAGCATGAATTTCAGCTTCTTCATCAATTTTGAGGACATTATATAAACTGGGGCACCAGTATCGAGGACTGCCAGTACATGCACACGCTGTATCACAAAATCCACTTTGGTTACACTTTTACAAAATGGATTTTTAGTTGACAGCATGTCATCAGCTGAGTTTCTGAGTTTCTCTAATTGCTTGGGTGTATTGGATATTAATTTGGCGTGCAGTTTAGTAATCTTCTCAAAATTCTTGAAGGTGTCCAGTACATGTTGTTCGCCTTCCTCTAAACTATTAACTACTTGAGTGAGCTTCATTGCTTAAGCTAGGTATGTAGAGGTCAACCCTCATAGGTGGATTCATGTACCCATAATCGTGAAGGTACAGATACAGTACTGGGAGCTCCTAATACAAGGTAACCGGCATCCATGAAGTTTTCATTTTTGTGATTGTCCTCTCCTTTTATGTGTAGGTTCACCCAATTTACAGTTCTAAGGGTTTCCTCTTTTGGTGAAAAGGTTTTCTTCATCGCCTTTCATCGCACAAGGTCGCTAATAGTGACCAGTATTGTGGCATTTGTAGCACTTATACTCCTTGCGCTGATAAATGTGGAACTGGTTTGAAGTTCTTGCCTTTTGGCTTGTCACTCTTTTCCTGTGTAGCGCAAGAGCTTTTCCAACTCTGCGTGTTGATTGAGTCATTGGTTTGTTTTTGATCTTATAAGTTCTTTGAACATTGAGTAAGGCTTCCTTGATGGCCTTGAGAGATCCAGATGTTTTGACCACAAGTGTCATGTGCATCTTGAGGGCTGGATGTGCTTCCAAAAGACTGAGTAGGGCAGTCTTTGCGGTAGGCAAGTCTAAGGTCCATGTGGTCCAAAGTTGTTGTGCTCAAAGCTAGTATCAAGCAGCGTAGTTTGCAACTGTCTCCATCTTGCCTATTTTCATCAATATGAACTCTTTCTAATATTCTCAACATCCTGTGCATTACCAAATTCTAATAACAGGATTTCCTTGAACTTGGTTCAGTTTAAACCAGGGCGGAAAATAGTGTTCAGTAACTCCTGAACTTTGTAACTCGTGCAGTCTTGGACGTGATGTGCCTTCTGTTTGTCAATGGCGCCATCCATGCTGTTCTCATACATTTGTAAAAACCTAGAAATTGATCCCTCGCCAGGAGTGAACATGGGTTTGAAATAATGCTTAAAGTTTGGATCTTCCTCTACTGGAGCTCTTCACTGATATCATGGAGATGTTGCTTCTTGTGCAGCTAACACCGGCGTTTCCAAACGTGAGGTTTCTATTGAAGAACTTATCTCAGGCTGTTTTTTTACTTGACGTTGATCATTTAGTTTCTTAAAGTTTCGATCAATTTCATCTAAAACAGTCACATTGCAGTCTAAACGTTCACCATACTAATTTAATGTCCATAAATTTACTCCATTTTCTGATTCAAGGTGTTAAACTCATTCCTTGAGTTACTTCAGATTAGTCTCAACTTTTCTAGTCACTTTAATAGGCACTAACTGGTGTAGTAGCCACTTGAACCTGTAAAGCAGTGTCTGAAACCCAAACTAGGTACTGCATCAACTCCACTACTTCTTTTTCCAACACTTGCAGCCTTGCCTCGATCATCTCTTTTTCATTTGGGGATAGGCTTCCTGAAGCTTCTTCACCATGGCATACCTACATGGTCTCAATACTTGGCATTTGCGTTTGCACTGAACTCTATTTTCTCTACTGTGTGGTTGGCGTCACCCCTGTTGTGAGCACCAGTCTCACTACCCCAGGTTCTGCTCGCTTAACTCTGGGTTTTTAAACTTGGGGCATCAAAAGGAGTAATCTGTGTCACAGAGCTGACACTAACCATCTTGGCTTAAACTTCCTGAGAGAGCTGTAAACTTGACAATTGCACGCCAACTGTGCATCTTCTTTATGATTAATCCTGTGTATGTTGGAATATTCCCTTGACCCAACGTAGCTTATATTAACCTCTTTCTTTCCAAGCCTAACCTTAAAAGGAGTCCTTCTCAAAACAAGGTTCTTCAACTTTAGTGCACTTAAGACTTTTTAAGTGCAGTAACTACTTTTCACTTATTTTCTTTTATATTGAAATAAATTAAATTAAGGACAAACTTAAGATTCTGTGAAATGGTCTGTTATTTTTAGATAAAAACTTAAAATTCTATACTAAATACTAAAAAATCGAGATGTAAAATAATATAGAGTGATAAATTGAAATATTGGATTGGGAAGATATGAAATTTCTTTAGGGACTTCAGTGCAGTCTCTTCTTTAATTGATTTCTATCTTGGGCACTCATTTTCTCAAGTTCCTGAATTTTTGCACTGCAGAAGTTTTTCGTAGCCCACAGTATCAGGGTCATAGCTTCGTGGCTCCTGTGCACTTTGGTGGAAGCCAAATTTTACTTATCATTAGTGGACTTAATTTCTGATTTCTTGGGGCACCATTTTTACTTTTTTTGATTGTTTTCCTTTTTTGGTGCACCATTCTACATCTAAATTTTTCTTTTCATTCTTGAAATTACTTAAACAAATATTTCCTTTTATTGAGCATATCTCATTTAAAATTTCGTCATTATTGGTTTTCTACTCTTCAATGATTGGATTGTTTGTCAATTTGTCCATGACATTATTGCTATTTCCACTTTTGCATCCAATTTGATTTGTAATATTGCCATTTTCAGAACTAGACTCATTTTGTGTTGATAACTCTCACACTTCAATTGGATTTTCCTTGATTCTACCAGAGATTGAGGATTTACCCATTTCATGGCATGCTGAATCCACGCCAATGAAAAGTATGAAATTAAGGAGCTTGCTTTTGGTGTGAGTTGTGCTTGCATCAATGCCACGAAGATTCTCTTTTTGACCCAAACTATCCTGAAACCCACCAACGCATCAAGTCGTTCACTTGTGTGCCTGCTCTCATCACTTTTTCTGAGCATCAACTTGCTCAATATGTTGAGGCAATGGACACTGCCAGCCTCATTAATATAGAAAACCCACAATTATACCTCATTATGCCACACGTTTCTGATGCCCCTACCCTAATGTTGTCTGCCATGGTCTTCCAGCTAAAATGGGCGCTGTACAAAAGTTTCCCTAAAGTTTCCTCATCATCTGATATGGCTTACTAAGCTTTTAGCTGAGGTACCATATTAGGTTGTTTTTTGTGATAATCCCTTTGTTTGCTCATTTGTAAATAAAATATGTGGCGTCTCCACCCTTTGGTTGGACACCACCAGTGCTAAAAATACTTATTGCTTAAAATATTTCAGCGAATACTTATTAAACTACCAGATTATAATTTGTCTGATTTATGAGTGTTAAATCATGGATGTCACTGACAATAAGTGATTAGGGGTCAATTTAATTATCAATAACATAGTTGAATTTTTAGGAGTTGATTGGGTATAGTTGCCAATTGACAAAGGGAGTTTTTGAGTTGCTGGTGAGTGATGCCATTTGTCATAATAGCAACTTTCAACTTAACTTTCCTGGAACGCAATCTGCTATTTATGGGTAAGAGTCCCATTACCTAAAAAGGTTGTTACCAGATAAGGATAAACTCAATAAGTGTTGATTAAAGCTGTTGGTCCAAGTTCTGATTTTAACTCAAAAGAGGTCACAATCAAGTAAGGAAGAAGACCTGAGTATATAATATGAGGAAGGTCATTGTTTTGCATGACCCCTGGAGTTTAACTCATTAGTGACAGCCACCATTCCTAATTGGGGTGCCAACCAAAGAGTTGTTCACCAAATTCCCTATAAAATCTCTTTACTTTTTATAGTAAAACAGATAAAATTAGCTCTAATTGAAATTACGTTTATTTATAATTTATAGTTTAGACTTTTTGCTCTTAGGACTAGAAAAAGAAGGACAAGAAGGTCCTTTGTCATTATTATTGTTGATCTCTGCGGAATTGGTGTGATGAGAGGAAATAAGAACCTCTGAAACTTACCCTATGTTAAGTTCTACCTGACGGAGTAGGGAAGAAGACCCTACCATTGCATAAGAAACCAATATTAAGACAAGCACCAGGTTGGCGTGGGACTTAATCTATCAATGTCTATCAGCTCAACTAGAATAGTAGTCTCCATACTACTATTGCCACTATATCATATCCATCAAAATTGGACAACGCACATACAAGAAACCTCTGTAAGTTGAACAAAGGGATCTGAAGCAAGTTATTTAGAACGAGGAATCAAATCCTGAACTTATTATTTGGAACTAAATTAATGATTTAAGCTTATAAAGATTCAACAATTGGTGATCACTACAGTGGTAGTTATTTTTAGTGAAGTTAAAAAATAAAATCAATATGTCTTACAAGAAAGAAACATAAGCTCTGGATGGAACTTGAAACCTTCAACATTTGTTCACTTAAGTTGGCGTCACAAGCCAGCTTCACTGCACTGGAAAAATGGGTGACAAAGGCCGAGGAAGAGGTTGACCAAGTGGGAAACATTAAAAACAACCTCTGTGGAAAGGTCGGGTCCTTGAAGCGCAAGGATGTATACTAGTAAAAGAAGTACTGTTTCAGAAGGCTAAGTGAGAGGCAGACGGAGAATGCATTCACCAGCTTTCTGAAGAAATAGCGCAACAGTTGATGCATATATAGAAGAACTGGATGACCATAAATGCGACTGTGCAAAAATGGAGGAAGAAGAAGATGAAAAAACTACTTTAACTCCAGTTAGAAATAATTACCCAACTAGAAACTTGCCTGTCATTTGGAGTAATTTTGAAGATGAAACCCAAAGCCACTTCAATGGTTAATAGAGTCATCGGACAGGATACATCTTTTGTGGAATCACAGATAAATTTTTAAGCACACCAAAATTACCCACACTCTATTGAGATAACGCCCCTGTGTTTTTCCAACTATTTGAGATGACGATGTTTAATTTCAGTGACCACCAGAAAGCATATACTATCATTAAGTGCCTGAACACAGATTGATAGAATCTAGTGTTACTAATCTAAATGGGGACAAATGGTCTTACCAAAAGGCCAAAGAAGAAAATATGAAAGAATTTGGAGCCTCATGTGGATGTCTAACTTCAAGCAAGAATTTATTGGGATGCAACTCCACAAAGACAAAAACTTAGCAGTTTTCACGGATTAATTCTACCAGGGATTCACAAATTCAAGTTGGTGCAAATGTGCTAATGAATTTTGATGCCAGAATCATAATACAAGTAGCGTTATTGTTCTTAGCATGATTTTCCTAACTATGGCTTCATTGTTAGTAACGAAAATGACATTTTTCAAATGGTGGATCATTTGAAGATGTTGAGTGCCACTTTCAAAGCCCCAAAAGAGCTTTTAAAGTGATCCAGACTCGAGCTCAAAACACCTCAAAATTTGGTGAGACAAATAAGGATCAAGTAAATTGAGTTTAAGTCAGGGAATAATCCTAAATTATGATGCAAGCGTACAATATGCAAAATTTTCTGTCACCAGTGTGGTAAATCTGGGCACGTAGCAGCCCAATGTTGGAGCAAAGAGCCCAAGAAGCAGGTCACTTTAGTCTAGGGGAAGGAGAAGAAAACTGTCAGAAGTTGGGAAAAGGTCCCGTGATCAAGAAATGGAACAATCTGGCACTATGTTTTACCTTTTTCTACCAATATTATAAATGATAATATAGATATTTCCGATCTTTTTGTAGACAATGAAGAAACCAATTTGCTATATTAGGTTGTTAATATGGGTGTAAACGCTATCACTTGAGCCAAAACGAAGGGTATCAATCCCTAAAACTATGAAGAAAGTGGCTTGACCGTATGCTTTTCAGCTAGAAGAAAAGATTAAATTAACTGAGAACCAGGAAGAGTTACTTAAGACGAGAATGGATGATGCATGCTTTTTTATGCAATTAGTGCTATCAAGGAATTATTTTCCTGACCTTTCAGCACACTTAATTAATACTCTTGATTTGGCAAATAATGCCACAATTCACTCAGTAAACACACTATTACAATAATTTGAGTGTACCTATGCGGATACTATTATTAACTGAGTGAGAGATGGCAATCATTAATGGTAGAGCACCCATAAGTATTTTTTCAATTAAACTGATGGAATGAAAGAAGATTTCGCTGAGCCTAGAACACCAGAAGGAATACAGAACATCCAGACCAGAGATGACAATATCCTGTGGAGCGTAAAGTTTGCTGCCACTCCAATTTGGTTCACTAGTGGTATCATTTCCTGCCATTGTGTTGAAAAACCAGATTCATGATATTTTGATTAGACAGAGGTCCTGATAAAATATGGAGTGAAATTTAAATTTGAAGAGAATACCCTGACCATTTTTGGGCAGACGCTGCACTTGGTATATTAGTGGTAAGGATAATCGCTGCTAATTAGAAAATATTGTAAATTTAATATACAATGATGGCATCATTCTCATCAAATCTAAATTGGATGGGCGAAAATGGAGAGAATTTGGGAAGGGGTTCATGTAAAATCGTGGGATCCCCTAAGAACAAGAATGATGGGAACTATGATGCCTAGAATGCAGATAAATATTAACACAGGGTTAACGCTCAATCTTCCAGAGCAAATATAAAGAAGTCATTGGCTTATGGAGGAAATCAAGAATCAAACCCTGGGTTGCACCAGGGATAATTATACTGGGAAACGTATAAATCAACATGATACTGAATAATCTTGGAATGAAACCAATGAAGATCATGAAAAACTAAGTCGTTGCATTTCTCCACATAACCTGATGGCTGATATCAGAAAATTCTATGATTTTGGTACGCTAACCAAAATGTGATTTCCAGCGGAAACTGATGAAAGTGTCAATGTCTTGATAGATTGAGAGCAGCTGGATGAATTGACCAAACAGCAGCAAGAAGAAGTACTCTGATTATTTGAGAAGTACAGGGAGATAGTCGCCCAAGATGACCATGACTGGGTATGTGCAAGAACGTGCTCCATAAGATCAACACAGGGAAATATTCTCTGATACATATGAGACCTATTTGATGGCTAGAGCTGCTGAAACTGTGGCCAAAAAAACTTAGCGATCTTATTGAGTATGGCTTCTTGTTCCATCATCATATCCATGGGTGAGTTAGATCCTTATAGTAATTAGGAAGGACAGATCAGATTGAGTGATGTTCAATTATTGCTGACTGAACAAAAACACTAATAAGAATTTGTATCCACTACTGGGGATCAATGACGGCCTCAATCACCTAGGGAACGCCAAATATGTTTTGGCTATGGACTTAATTTTGGGGTATTGGTAAATTGATTTTCTGAAAGAGGTCAAAGAAAAATATGTGATCATTACTGCATAAGGACTCTATCAGCCTACCCAAATGCCATAGGGATTGTGTAACGTGCCAGCCACCTTCCAAAGAGCGATGTACTTTATCCTTAGTGATCTGAAGCTATTCTGTGTCTTAGTATATCTGGACGATATAGATGTATTTAACAGGACCTTCACGGATCATATGGAGCTCTTAGAAGAAGTGTTTAAGCACCTGGCGATAGCAAACTTAAAGTTCAAGCCAAAAATTCCATTTCTTAAGAAGCTTGAGTACTTGGGGTTTGTTATCAACTTCATAATTCTGTAACCCCAGTAGTAAAGTTTATGGTAATTGAACAGATGTCAATCCCAAAGAGCGTTCAGGATATCCAAGTATATCTTGGGATGGTCAGCTACTATCTACAACTCATAAAGTATTTCAAAATAGTGGAGCATTTACTCCACTTTATTAAAGAATATGAAAAAAGAATTGTGTGGAATGAATAATCATAAGAGGCATTTGATGAATTACGCCAATATTAAATGACTAGTCCTGTTTAGAAGTACCCAAATTTTGATTGGGAATTCATCATCTAACTGATGCATCATTGATGGCAATTAGAGATATTTTGAGCCAAGAGGATGAAGATAGGGACAAACATCCGGTGGCCTATGTGAGCTAATCTCTTACACCAGCGTAGAGAAACTATACCAACACAGAGCATATGTGCCTCAAAGTAATCTATGCATGCAAGCAATTCGAGTGTACATCCATGGGATGCATTTAAAGTAGTGATGGACCACTCGTCCTTGCGCTGGCTCCATATACTAAATGAACCAGAGGGGCAACTGGACTGATGGACTTCAAATTTATAAGCTTATGATTTAAAGATATTACTTCAGGCCATAGCAGCACATCAAAATGCTTATAGAATATTAAGATTGTATGTAGTCCATATTGTCCATCATTAAGCGGAAAAACATTCCAGAAGCTAATCAAAGGCAAGGTTGGGGTCAAACCCTGATAAATTCAGGGTGCTCTCAAGAAAAAAATGAATAACACCAAGATAAGGAATGGACAACTATTCAAGACAATTGATGTAAAACGATTTTTATTCCAAATGCTGTCAGAACGAATGAAATAATCTGAGCCACACATAAAGTCATCAGCCATGGTGGCCTAAGTAAGACCATGGTCCATATTCTCCAGTACTACTGATAATTGATCAATTATGATGTCACCAACTACCTGGCCTACTGCGTGGAATGTCAATTTCACAAGTCTCATAAGAATGTAACAAGGTATATTCTAGTTCGCCCTGGATTTTCAGGCACACAGTATCAGTAGATGTGATGAAGCCCTTAGTATCAGCACATGAGGCGTGAAATATATTATAAAGGCCATATACCATTTAAAATGGTTCAAAACCAAAGCCCTGAGAAAAGATGATGCTTTGAGCACAGCAAAATTCATTTTGGGTCAATTGGTTTATGGGAATGGATTTCCCAAATGATCTTAAGCGACAATGTAACTAAATTTACATCTTATGTTTTCCCATGACTCAATGAATTGAAGGGAATCAGAGGAGTAGTATCAGTTTCATATAGAATAGAAACAAACGAAATGGTGGAAAGAGTTAACGGAACATTAGCCATTATGATGAGAAAATTGGTTGTGGGAAAACTTTCGCTTGATGAAC
Source organism: Massospora cicadina (assembly GCA_022478985.1). Taxonomy (NCBI): domain Eukaryota; kingdom Fungi; phylum Entomophthoromycota; class Entomophthoromycetes; order Entomophthorales; family Entomophthoraceae; genus Massospora; species Massospora cicadina. Next base: position 34,865 of record JAKSZP010017305.1, read on the forward strand.
TTTCCTGAATTCAGTTAACTTTGACTATGATAAAAGTCATCACACGGTGACAGGAAAACGCCATATGTTTTGATTTATTGATAAAGGCCAGCCTTACCACTGACTCTATATTATGAAGTAGAGCCACAGCGGGGATGATTACCAATCAATACGTGAACCAACTGGCCTATATTAATACTTAACTGCAATCACAAGCTTCTAATACAACCTTAAGAAAAGAGATCAAAGCAAAGTTGACGGATGACAAGAACTTACCAGTGATACAGTTATACCATGTGGGGGATAGGGTAGCCTACTGTGACACTCATGGTTTTGCATGGAGAATTAAGCTTAATGCTTTGTGGTCATGTCCATTCAAAGTGATTGCCAAGATGGTGACTAATGCCTACATGATTAAAAACATTGCGGATGGTTGTGTAGTGAACTGGGTCCATATCAAATACCTTAAGTATTGGAGCTAGGGGAGGAATAAATTCAATGTCACCAATGACCCTGAACATATAAAAAATAGGTCAAATCTTAGTTTTGGTCAAGTCCCAGGTGGGGGCTGCTGAACCATGATAGGTGGTTAAGTCAAAAAATAGAACTTTGAACAACAATAGCTAATTAAGTTAAAAAACAAACTGCTAAATTAGAGTAGGGGAAATGAAAAATGGGCCTCTGAATATGTTAATAGAAAAAAGTATCATTGCAAAAAACATATGGAAAAACTAAAAAATAATAAAAAGATTAAAAATCATAAAGAAAAAATACATTAAATATAAAAATGCAAAAAATATATTAAAATCCTATTTTTGATTTATCCTCATCAAAATGAATCTGGTGATGTCCTCTTATGTTATCAGTAGGATCAGTTTAGGTTTTTGGGTCTTTCACGAGTAGTCCTGAGGCGTTGAAAGAAGCAAAAACATTGGTAGAATCAGGCCAGGTTGAAACTGGATTTTTTGGAAGTATTCCCTTAAAAAATAAATCCCATCCTGGGATAAGATAGGGAACAAGGAATTTGAGAAGCCACCTGAGAATATCCTTCAAATGCCAAGGTGTCATATAACCCCAACCTGGGGTAAACAAGTAAACAGACCTTTTTTGGCAAGAACTACTAAATTTAGGCTGGCAAGGAATGGTCCATGTGAACTGCGCTCTGTGGAGGCAGCAGCAAGGAGGACATGGAACAGAAACGTGCAAAGAAGGGAGACTAAGTCAATATGTACTAAACAAGAAATATGATGGACTAAGAGCACTCCAAAAAAACCATGCTGACAGACTCAGTCAAAATCCACGTGGCATATGCCCCCAGAAAATCTTCAACTCTGGGTAGTCTGGTCAAGTAGGATGTGTTAGGATTTTCCCCACATTACCCAGCTTCATTAATTATATTTAGTCTGCTGGTCCTTAAGGGATTCATCCCGCTAGTGAATGCTGAAGTTATCAATTACTTATATGTTAACTATTGCTTGGAGAAAGAATAAAACAATATTTATTTATTTTTCAGATTACAATCCGCATGATTGATTAGTTTTTCATAAAAGATGACTCTCAACTATAAGGAAGTGATTAGGGGGTCAATTGAATTAGCAATAACTTAATTGACTTGGGGAACTTCACATTCCCGTTGGAATCAGAAATTGTAACCAATTCTATTAAAGACAGATAAAGTTTGATAATCAGAAAGGGAAATGAGTATGCGCCTAATGCTGAGTAAGGGCTGGGCGAATTTGGTAAAAGGCACATGTTCAGTGTTCACACTGCATAATTTTTAAAACGCCTCAGGGACATCAGTGGCCAGGAAAAATTAAGAAAACTACAGTGAATATATACCAGAAATTTTGAAATGGCAAACCAAATGTAACCAGTACGTCAAAACTTCCCACTCACAGCCACTGTCATCAGTGGGAATTGTTTAAGTGATTACCTAGACATAAAACCAACAGCTCTTTAAGAGAAGTTTTGTGGGATGTGCACACCCACTTCCCAGAAGCTATTTATGTAGCACTGCACTCAATGACCTGTGGAAGGTTGGATATCAGGTTTGAAACAGTGAAAGCAGCAGACACAGCTGTACAGGTACGCATAGTGGCCAATCTCCCAGAGGGTCAACGGGTGGTTGAAACCAAGTGCATGCAATGGACTAAATCAAATCAGATTTTTGTAACTTTTGATTGCCTCCCCCTAACCATTAAGTTTTAAGTCCTTGAGAGTTATCTCAAAGCAGGTCTTCAAAGCTATGGGAAAACAAGTTCCTTTGAAATGCAAAATTTTTCACTGATGTTTGATCTCAGCACAGGTAAGTCAATTGCAGTGATCACCCAATTCTCAGGGGTAGCAGAGGACCTGACTCAGATCCCACACACCGTGACATCACCATCAATGATCAACAGACTCAACCGTTCTACATAACAGTTGACAGCACCACCCATATGAGCTCATTGTTGGGCGTTTGGCCATAAGTTACACACTTGTCCCACCAGAGAGTGAATTATCTTAATGAAGCTTTCTCAGAAGCAATGGGTGAGGAACAAAGTGAGCCCACAATAGACTCTAGTGTTGCATTCCCCTGGGGCAAATAGGGGTGCTATATCCAGGTAAAACCTGTGTCCCCACAAGAATGAGAAAAGAAAAACAGCAACGTCAAGCACAGGCCAAGACAGCAGCCACTTTCCCTTCGTCATTCTCCCTGCCCAGATCCAAGCTTACCAGGCTTAGTTTTCCGCTTTTTGGAATTTATTTTAAAACTTACTATAAGATGGGGGAACCAGCCCACAAACCCCAATATGTGCATGATAAACACCTCCTAGATTCATGCAACAACAAATGCAAGCAGATTTTACAACCCAGATTTAGCAGAGTTTTTTTGAGAAGAATCTTTAAAAAATACTTGAAAGTGCAATGCAAATTCTCAATAAATCGAAAAACTGCAAAGAAAAAAAAATTCATCAAACCTGAAATCCCCAATTAAAGTGACCATCGAAGGTAATACCTATATACTAATTGATATGCCATCCTCACACACTCACCAGAAGGAAAGTGAAAGATAGGCTGGGTCTGCAAGGCAGCAAGGAGAGGCAGGGCCTGAGGGTCCCTCCCCTCACTCCTAAGGAGTTATGGTGGTATCCTTTACACTAGGGACACTGAACATCGCTGGACTCAAGGGCTCTCCATCCTGGGCTAAAAAATGAGTTTCCTAAAAATAATGTACCTGTGGAAATCCTGGCAATCCAGGAAACCCACAGTCCACAAGGTGTCGAGGACACTTAGGCGACCATGCTCCTCCCCTCCCAATCTTTTTGTCACTGCACTGTGGGGTGCTGATACAGGCAAACCGCAATTTCAAATCTTTAGAAAAAACAACACATCTTGATGCTATGTGCTCGTTGTGATTTTTTCATGGGATTCCAAAATGCACACAATAATTAACATCTACGCCCTGACCTGTGCACGAATTCAAAGGAAATTCATCTTGGACATGGCCTCACTAACCCTCCCACCCAAATTCTTTGTAGTTGGTGACCTAAACTATTGGGACAACCCAACCACTAACCACTCACACCTAATTTACCGCAGGGACATATCAGGTTTTGGGTGATGAAAGCCACCTTGGGCCTCTTCAATACCATTCCTAAGAAAGCACCATTCCTACCCAACATGTCACATCCCCATGTAAACAATGGGCATTTGGTTTCTATGTCCCATATAGATTTCATTCTTGCCCCAATGGATTTTTGTTCCCAGATCTCACACTTTGAAACGATGAAAATAGATTTTTCAGACCACAGGATGGTCTCAGTGTCATTTACTTTATTTTGTATGGTGCAACAGGCACCTAAATAGGGGCAAACTTCGCCCAGCTGTTCTCAAGATATCCGATTTCAAAAGTTGGATGGACACCACCACATTGACACAAGAGTTCACAGCCCCTTTTTGTGTGGATCCCCTATTAACATGGTCAAAATTCAAAAAAGCTACAATTCACTAAGCATGCCACATTTTGTCACAGCGTTCTTGAGCTGCTTTGGCAGTCATCAAATGTTCTCTGTAGGGGGTGGATCACTTGGAGAATAATGTTCCAGGACAGGGTACAGCCCTACTTGGGTCGCAAATGAGATGAAGTATCAGCGTGGTTTAATTCACTAATCAGACAACACAAACATTTTGTTTGTGTACAGTTTAAAGCAAAAAATATTACTGCTGGTGCAAAATGCTCCATTTATTTTTTCCACCAATATTCCACCTCGCACAAAAACTTGGCCTGCACACAGGTAAGGCGTTCAGAAAAATCCATAGCAGAAACGCCAGCAGAAGTATTGACTAAATATTGAAAATAGAGTTCTGAGTTATACAGGGCCGACCCATTTGATCAAAACAAATAGATGAATATCTTGCTGGAGCACACATTTGCACCTTTACCATTATCTTGAACTTAATTTAATAACTTGAGATGAAAACTGGTACACTATTTGCGGTGCACCACACAGGAAGAGCCCAGGTCCATATGGGATTCCTTACAAGTGCTATAAAAAATTTCAACTATTTATCCCACCTAATAATAGCCTCAATGAACAAATGTCTCTTAGAGACACGTGTCCTTCCAGGGAGACAAGAGGCTTATATGGTAAAGTTGTTCAAGAAGGGGTATAAGCTAGCCTTAGCAAACTGGCGCCTTATTTCCCTCACTAATACTGATACTAAAATATCAATAAAAATAATGGCTAACCGATTAGGGGTCATTGCATCTCAGGTGATATCCCCAAAGCAATTTGGCTTTATTCCCAAAAGGTCAATTTTGGGAAATATACGTACTGTGGCTAATGTACATCAATCCACAGCCACTGGGGCGCTTGGGTTATATATCAACAAAAACTAGTATGACTGTAAGTCTTGGGGAACATCCTTTGGCTCTCAATCACTCCATCTTCCCATTCCCAAATAAGAAGATACTGAAGAGGATGGAGGTACCCCTCATCACTCAGGGCAACCTCACTCACATAGTAGATGAGCAATGGGTAACAGCTTGTCCGCTTCAGATCCCACCCCCAATACCCATACTTACCTTGGAAGAACTGTTGTGGGGAATTAGCAAAATCTGTGCCAAGTTTATCAATTTGAAATTGGTCAGAGTTAATTCAGTTGGCAATCTTGCTGATGCGCAAAATTTGAATAGCTGTAAAAGCATGAAGGATGAGATATCAGCCAGATTGCCTGGAAGTTCCAATTCAATCTCCATACCAGTTGAACAAATATCAGGTGCTATTGACATAAGTTCAAAGCCCTTGGATAGTAATTCATACGCTGCGCCTGATATGCCACTCTTTACCAAATGAACAATTAAATGACTGATCACGGGCGGGTTGGCCGTCCTGAACCCGTTCCCAACCAAATGGACCCATCCTTATAAGGGATGGCCTTGGGGGATTCCCGTCACCTGTTGGGCCAAACGCCGTCATGCTAATCATCAGAAACATAGTTGAGCCCTGGTTCAGATGTTTGAGGTCAAACTGACAGAGACTCAGCCTGCCACCGAATTTTGCGATGTCAGTTCTCAAAGAATAAGCCCCTTTATTCCCGAACAATGCGCCAGTCAGGTCAAATTTGTTGGGCCCTGACCCCACCCTGTCACTACCCAATTGACCACTATTTAATCAGTTGCATGGCACTGAGAAAATTGTTAATCAATTTTCTTACTTTCCTTTCCCAATAAAATTTTACCAAAAAGAAATTTTTAATTGTTTATTTTCCCTCTTGACCGCAACCCAGATGGCATTTCCCTGGTGGTCCATGGCCCCGCACTCTGGGTGGGCATTACCAATTCTTTTGGTCACCATGGCTCCCTCTATCGCTGATTGGGCCCAGCATGTCTGATACTTTTGGTCCTACAACACCGCTCTTGTTAATTTCTGATATCAATACACGGGGATCTTATGGCCCTATGTACAACAATGGAAAGAGATAATTAATCTGCATATTGCCCCCAATGAGTTAGCTGCTCAAGCCAAGAATCTCGTCTAGACTATCCCAGTAATTCCACAACATGCAGTGGGAACCGCTGAGTTGGTTATGGGTTCATTGTGGTTCGCCATTGGGTTACTCCTTACCCTGCTGCTATGCCACCACTTCGTTGTGTCAAACTTCCTGGCTCCATATCAAGTCACACGGTCAGTAATGCCCCTGGCATTCTGGCCTGCTTTTTAGGTGCTCATGCATCCCGACAGGCAGGCCAGTTTAAACTTCTTCTGCCATTTCCATGACAATGACAGGGTAAACTGGGAATACTTCAGGGCCTGCCTTCACCAGTTCCACCTCCCCCTGACGGTTCATCAGTTGAAAATGATGCTTACTAAATCAGCTACAATGGCCATATGAGGAACAGGTTTCCTCACTGATAAGGCATGCCCTCATAGGGACCTTCACCAAAGAGACCCTCTGAGTCCACTTTTATACAATTTTAGCCTTGACACACTTCTCCGCAGTGTAAATACACGTCTTACTGGTGCACAAGTGCAAGGCCAGCACCAGTTAAGATGCTTGCATTCACAGGTGACTGTGTGGTTGGGGTGTCCAGAAACAAGGACGCATACACAATGGAGTCCAGGATCCGGAGATACTCCAAGGCTAGCAATGCAGCACTCAACACTTCCAAAACTTAAATTATCCTTCTTAGTAAATACCAAACACTAGTCCCCGGCGCCCCAGAAATCAGGGACACAGTAGTTCAGTATATCATCAGATTACCCAGGCAACAACTCCAAAAAACTCATCTCATACTACCTTTTATGTCTAGACCCACTGAGGGTGCAGTGCGCCATCTGGGAGTATGGAGAGAGGCAGTTATATGCCAATTTAATAAGGGAACACAACATAATTTTGAATGTAAAAAAGCGTATCACGTTAAAAGGGGCCAACAAACCAGCTTAACAGGTAGAGTAGTGCTTGCTAACACTACTCTTCTGTCAAAAGTATGGTTTGCAGCCCATGTCATCGCGTTAACCCCATCCTTTTTTGCTTCGTTATATGCCCTCTTATAAGTAAGCTCTGGCTAGGTAGATCTACCCCTGTGCAATTGAAATTCCTTTATGATCCACATCAAAGCAGGGGTATGGGTCTACTTCACTACATGGGCCAGGCATCCAGGATTCTGGGTAAATTTATGCTTTAGTAACCAACCCCTCACTCTCAATCTAACACTGGTTGTGAGCAGCATGATCCAACTTCACTCGCGCCCTTGGCCTAATAAAAACCCACTAGCCCCAATTCTCTTCTTACATATATGGCAGCTAACCCATCTGCAGCAGGCCCGCATAGGACCACCGCCCATTTTAAGAGGATTCTATTTAATATAAGTATTTCAAAATAGTGGATCAGCATCAGCAGGTATATCCCACAGAAGGTCATCCTATTCCTCATTTCAAACAGGAAGTCCATGGGAAAGCCTTTATGAACAAATTTGGTAACCAGGAGATCCCCTACCATGGCCAGAGTGGAATATCTGGACATGTTAGACATACCATACTCCCTAGGAACACAGAAAGACATCTGAAAATACATCCATCACTCTCAACTACAGCCACTGGTCTGTTCATATGTTAGGCGCTGCTTGAAATAGGTATTCCATACTGCAGAGCAATCTAATACATGATACTCCTCATGTGTTGTGTGTGATAATATGGGACTTTGTTCCACCACTTTAAGAGTGCCCGCCTTCATAAGTGATCTGGCGAAAAATTCAGCATCTCTTTTTCCAGGAGCAAACACAGACCTTTAGCCTCTATAAGAACATCTTTGCCTTGTCATTGAATTCCCCTATATAACCTTCACTCTGAGCCTTAGTGGTGGCAATTGCTACGTTAACTATCCACAAGGCTGTCCAGGATGCAATTTCAGGCTATACTCACACCATCCAGGAAGCTTTACGACAATTCCAGTCAGACCTTATAGACCACTTTCAAGCATGGTTGTTTGGTTATCTACTATTCCATCAATGGCAGTTGGTATCGTCCTGTTCACAGTATGGTTCATCACTTCAGACTCTTTCCTTCATATGTGCTCAATAGTGGCGCAAGCCTCTACTCACAATACCTCTCTTCCTCTAATTGGCATTCCCGCTGGCAAAAGGAGACAGCATTAGCTTCTTTGGTGTGCCCCTAGCGTATATTAGCGCTTGATTATTATTGATTATCTATATTAATAAGAGTAAGTGTGTGCATGTGCACAATGCCCAGCCAAAACTACTTCATGTAGAGCTTTAAAAATTTATATAGGTGGCCAGTAGGGGGTCCATGTGCACCTCAAAGCTGGATTTTTAATTTTTATATTCTAATAAAAAGTTATATATATGTAAGAAGTGAAAACCTTACATGTTTTTATTGGAAATCAGTATATTGTTATGGCTGAGAAGTTTAGTATTTTGTTGATTCGTTAGATTAAATGGTTTTGGCTAGTTGGTGGTGATTTTGGATTGATTAATGACAGACATTTGCCCTCGCAGCTGAAAATTAAGAATGTTTTAGGTCAAATTCAGCCAAATAGGGGAAATGTCAGCCATTTGCGATTCTATTATGCTACTAGGAGTGATTTTAATAAAAATAATATTGATAATGTTGAGGATATCAACCAAAAGACCCTGGACAATTCACAGTAGAACCCCATTAATTAGATACAACAATTTGAAACCTTAACGGGCAATAAATGTCAAAACATGAAGTTGGATTACTCTGACCACTTGATGGACCATGGGGCAACCATTGGAAGGCATGCCCCCAGCCACAACCAGGTCCTTACAAGCACCTACACAGGAACTACCTCCTTTTATAGGCGTTGCAGAGTCCCCCAAGGTGAAAGTATTTTACCCAGCGGTGATTGAGTAATATACATCAAAATAGTACTTCATGGGTGCATTCTGCCCCAAAACCCCATCCCAAACATCAGTTTGCCAAAAAGTAATGCAAATATCCTAAAGTCTGATGGGAGCGTTTCTAATATTTCCTAATTCAGAATGCATCAAAGCTATTTAAATACTATCCTCAAATTCTCCCCTTCCTCAAAACAGTTTAGATACTGATCAGTAAGATATTAAAAGGATTTATTTTTTGTACTACCCCCGCTCCTATAAAAGCCTTATAAAAAACAAGTGTTTATTAGAGTTTATTTCATAAGTTTTATCAAAGCTTTTGTGGGATCCAGTGGTGTAAGCACCAGCGAGCACCAGAGAGCTGGATTCCTAAAATTTGGTGCTCACTACAGGGAACTCCTGTACACTAAAAAATCATCAAAAAAGGAGGCTATAACCATGAGTAACCCTCCCACTTTTTTCTATTCACATTGAATCACACTTAATTGCTATGGAAAAGCAACTAACAAGCGATCTATAATGACTCAATAAACTTGAGCAGCTCCCTCTAAAACCATGTTTTAAAAAACAAGTAAATCCCTGATGAAGGGAGTATTACTACCTCTTTATATGTTTACAAAGATGCCATAGATGGTGCAACGGACAAGCAAAAAGTGAAACACATTCTTCCTTGTTTAAGACGCCTAGCGCAAGGATTGATAGTTCCTTACCTGGACCCACTGCACACCTGGTCAGAGGTGAAGGAGGCTCTTCTAGCTGAATTTGGATCAAAGCAAAGTCTACACAGGGAAAAACAGGCCTTTATGCGCCTTAGTATGTATGAAGGTGAATCAACTATTACCTTTGCTGAACGATTTTACCTTGCTGCGCAAATGTTGTCAACCTCAAACATGCTTACCCTTGATGATGCTACCGCCGCCATGTTAACTGGGTTAGTGTCTCAGCCTTCTCTAGCCAGACACATTATCTCATTGGAAAGCAACTTCAAAAACATTCACGATATTAAAGAGGCTTTGGTAGAAGTGGCCAAATTCCAATTGTGCTGAAACAAATGTCTCTGAGGTGAAACCTTCAGCTCTAACCATTAAGTTGTTACCACCGGTTGAACAGTTGGGAGTGAGCTCACCTGTTCCTATCCTCCCAGCTAAACCTGCTCCCTCAGTGCGACTCAAAAAGAGTATCACTCCTTCTTATGAATCAAAGCCCTTTAAGGTAGAAACAAACATACGCCCATACAAGCTCACTCAAGCTGCTGTTCCTACCCTCCAGCTAAGCTGTTAATTGGGCGCCCTAAGGATATTCAATCTTCTGTGGCCATCTCTCCTACCTCCATCGTAACCTTACCTGTTGTTGAGAATGCCCTTGGGGATGAATCTGAGGGGGTTGCAATGACGTTGGTTACTAAATATTGGTAGCCCCTGCGGAAATAGATGTGCATAATCATTTGAACACTGGAGGAGTAGACGAGACCGCCATACCTGAGTAAACGTACCTCAGCCAAATACTAGGGTGTACAAAAGTTATTGACACTGCCAGCGATGGTGACCAATTATTAGATGTCTTGATAATCCCTCTTCAGAGGGTTTATCCCTAAAATCCATCATGGATAATAACCTGAGACCGCTAATAAGTTAACTTCCACCTTCCAGTTCAAGGAGGTCTTAGCTTTGTCCACTAAATTTAGAGGAACGCTCACTAAGGTTGAAGTGCTCATTCAAAAGGTCTGAATACTAGTCATCCTGACACTGGCTTCCCAATAAACGTGATCTCCATTAAGTTTAAAAAGGAGATAAAACTCTCACCTGACTTGGAGTACACGCAAGAATTTGGAACCGCTTGCCCAACAAATCCTGTGCTATTGGGGCATACTCTTCCCTTCCCATTAGAATTAGGAAGCTTATCCTATCAGCCCCTGCTGCTTTTGGACAACAACGCATATGATATGCTCATTGGCACTCAATTTATTATTAGTATGAAGGAATAATTAACCTGAAGTAAGGTGTACTCTCGTTAATCAACTATAAAAGTCCCTTTAATCTTATCCAATAAAGAACACAGCAAACATGAATACTCTTGCGTGGTCAAATACCTTTTTCAGCTATGACCTTGCCTTATTCCACTTCTGGCTGCAATACAAAGAAATTACCCGATTCAATGGATGCTGGGATGATATCCCATTCTATGAGGCAGATGAGGTCTTGATAAAGCTGAGGAACAAAGATTAGTTGACACTAAAATCATACTACAAATCCTACATCATTGCTTGTTGCACCTTATAAGTATTGAAGGCTTTACCCCTTAAAGCCTCATGTATTGCCTAAGATACTAGACCCAGTATATCAGAGGCCAATTACCATTTACTGGAGAACCTCAACAGAAAGGACATGATCATGCGGAAACACCAGGAGATTGACAGAGGTTTTTACTCCCAGTAGAGGACATTGAACATATCCACTCTGATGGATCTATGACGTATTTGGGCTTACCCATGGACAACATGGTGTTCACCTTAACCAATGTTCATATTTCAGATAAGCTGACCCCAAAAGGAGTTAGAAAAAGTTCATACCTTATTAGATAAATACAGTGACAAATACTCCAAATCAGATAATGACTATGGCCATATGAAGGGCCGGTGCCACTCCATTAATGTGGGTGATGCCCAGCTTATAAGGTCCAAACCTTATTGCAAGTCAAAGGTGGATGTTATAAAATTGGCAGTATGTGAGGGATACACTGAAGGGTTTTTGCGCAGGGTTCAACCCACTGAGTAATTAGGATCAAAGATGTGAAGATCGTTGCTCTGGAAATAAAAGAATAGACTTAAAATAAATATGGAGTACTTGCTCTCACAACTTTTTTTAATATATATAATACAGCTGATTTCTGCTGTTCTGCTAACATTAAAAACTACAAAATGACCTCCTCTCCTCAATTTCTCATTCCGCTTGTATTGTACCAACTTTGGATGATACCACTTTCATGGCTTGATAACTCAATTCTGCTGTATCTCATTGGTTACATCAATTCTTAATTTGTTAATCTCACAACGCCTAATCCGAGGCAATTTTCCAAAAACCTAATATTGCCTAATTTTGAGGTGCTCAAATTACCATTACTCATAACAATCTTGGCGGATCCATCCATCCCGCCCTCACGACCTAGGGCTTATCATACAGCCATATCAGAATTGCGACATTACCCCATCCTTGACTGGACAATAGGCTCCTATTGCTTATATGCCCGGAGGAACTTTGCATGCACTCAGTTGATCATCCAACTGCTAGCAGGGTCCTTGATAGTATATGCATCTATACCTGGCTTTTCAATGACTTCAAATGGTCAAATCCAGATACTGACCAGCTTGTGTTTCTGGCCAAACCCATGTTGATCATGAAATAGGACCATGTCTCCATCCTTAAACTGTGCTAGGCCACTCCGCCATGCCTGATTGGCAGCCTGGCTTTTGATTCTCTTGGCTAAGCTGAACGAGTATTCTTTAGTTTGTAATTTGATCAGCATATTCGTTAGAATGGTCAAATAGTGTTGCAGATCCATTTTGCCAGTGTCCTCTACACAGGCATATAGGAGGGCGGGCAGAGTGGGGTGCCATCTGTAAAGCAATTGGAATGGACTTTACCTGTGGCAGAATGGTATCTAATGTTATAAGTGAGCACTGCGATAGAAAGGAGCATACTCTAATCAGAGGGACTGTCTGTGAACAACTTCTGGAGTATGTTCACCAGGGTTCCATTAACCCGTTCAACATTCCATTGGACTTGGGGTTATATGGAGTTGTTAGAATCCCATGATTTGCCATCAGCTCATTAAGCTTAGGTAGAATGTGTGAAGTGAAGTTCATCCCATTGTCAGTAAGGATGAATTGGGGACAACCGTGTCACTGAATTATACACTCCATAACAAACGTGCCACCATTAGTGCCCCCAAATCGCATATTGGTAGCGCCTCAACCCACCTGGTCAAGTGGTCAATTGCTACCAGGATGTATTTGGACCAGTTTGCCCCTGTTGGCAAGGGACCCACAACATCAGTTGAAATGGTTTTCCAGGCAAAGTGTGGCTTCACTAACTGGTATGGAGTATTTTGGCAAAAAGGCTTTTCCACCTGGCACTGGTGGCAGCATGGAATTTTCTCAAGCACGTCAAAGTTCATGCTTTTCCAAAAGTAACATGGTCGCAGCAATTCCAGGGTCTTATGCACTCCATCATGTCCAACTTCTTGGTGTGCGCTTATAATAATAGTTGGGTGGGCAGAAGGTCTTAGGATATTCACTGTAGTGTCCCCTATCCGCTTATATAATTCCCCATTTTTATGTAACGCTTTGGCCCTTATCTTGTACAATACCTTGATGACTGGGGAGGTTCATCATCGTACTTGCCACTAAGCATCTTATCAAACATGGTATCACTCAGATCTGCCATAACTGCAATTGTAGGTAATCTCGATAAACAATCGGCATTCTGATGTTTTGCTCCAGGTTGATATAGAATTTCTAAACTTTATGCCTGCAATTTAAGAGCCCATCGGGCTAGATGTCCTTCCAGTTCTTTAAGATTTTGTAACCAGTGTAGCGAGGCATGCTCCAAAACAACTTTGAATTTCGCCCCATGCAAATACACCCAAAATTGCTTATAGGTATAGATCACTGCCAGGCACTCCCGCTCAGTCACAGTGTAATTGCGCTCATGGCTATTCAAACTATGACCACAGTATGCTATGGGGTGCTCTTCTCCTTCCTCATCTTTTTAGGATAGGACTGCTCCTACATCGAAAAGGGATTCATCTGTCTGAACAATTAACTCTTTTTTAAATTGGGATAGTGTAACACCAGTGCACTGATTAACGCCGTTCAAAGCATATCAAAAGCACATTGCTGACGTTCCGTCCATTCAAACATAGTGTCCTTTCTTAATAACTCAAATAGTGGGCCCTCAATACAGCTGAAGTTAGGGATGAGGCGCTGGTAATATCTGACCATTCCCAAAATGACCTGTGTATCCCGCTTGCTGTTGGGTGGAGTCATTTTTGAATAGCTTGCACTTTGGCTGGTTGAGTCTTAGCCCTGTGGCATCAACCACAAACCCCAGGTACTCCAGCTGGTCCTTAAAGAAGTAGCATTTCCAGGGTTTGATCTTGATGTTTGCCTCATCGAGCTGGCGGAATACAGCTTCTAAATGATCAAGGTGTTCAGAGAAGGTTCAGAAGAAAACATTAATGTCATCAAGGTATATAAGGACGCATGACAATTTTAGGTCCCCAGGAATAGTGTCCATTGCCTGTTGAAATGTACCTGGGGCATTACACAGCCCTTGTGGCATCTGGGTTGGTTGGAAAAGACCTTTAGATGTGATTATGGTGCACTTCTCCTGCTCTGCCAGTGGCAACTCAATTTTCCAATAGCCCGAGATTAAATCTTAGCTGAGAAAAAATGAGCGCCCCCTAGACGATCTAAAGCATCATCAATCTGGGGTAAGGGATATGAGTTCTTTTTGGTGATGCTGTTGAGCTTCCGGTAATCAATTACTATGAGGTTGGTGCCATCCTTCTTTTTAACAAAAAAAGGTGAAGCCCATGGACTCTTTGATGGTTTGAGCATCCCTTGCACTAATAGTTTGTCGATTTCCTCAGTTACTACTTCTTCCACCACCCTTGATCAGCGGATTGGCCTTGACCTGATGGGAGGATGATCTCCAGTTTCCAGCCTATGAACCACCCCCCGCGCACATCCTAAATCATGGTCATCAACAGCAAAAATCTCTTTATATTTTTGAAATAAAGTGATTTCCCTATCCTTCTGTGGTTCTGACAGCCCCATTAATTCATCACGTGATACAACTGCCATTACACTGAGCTGTGGTTTGAAAGGCAGACCAAATTCCTCCAGTGACACAAAGTCATGAACCAAAAGAACCTCCTCAACAAGGATTAATGTAGATATTTACTAATTGGTGGCGGCGGATTTGCAGTGGTACCATTTGTAGATTTTCAAGCAAAACTTTGATCTCCCCCTGCCCTGGTAAAATAATGCCTGGGGCCACGTGGGGCTCAAACCGTGATTGCTGATTTGGCCCAATAACCTCCCCATAGAGTCCGTCTGGAATTTTAATCACCAAGTTAGTGTTCAATATAAGTTGATGCCCAGATGGAATAGATATAGTTTCGGCAGCTCTGAGTGGTAGCCCTTGATATTCATATATGTGTTGAGAAAGGGTCTGGGTTTTGCTCTTTAACTGATGGTAGCACACTGGAATTACTCCGTCGCTATAAGCTAGATTAATATTCCCCATATGCACTGGATCATTTTGGTACTCCTTTAGAGGTGAAGTGGATTGGGATTCTCTGACCCAATAATTCAAAAAGTCTCATTCGTCATTTCAATAACAGCCCCATAGTGTCACAAGAAGGCAGTTCCAATTAACAGATCATAATTGCTATTTGGTAACACTATAGCTGGAGCTACCATGACAATAGAACCAAACCTCAGCGGAATCACACTGTATGCTCCCTCAGAGACCATATTCTCCACTCCAGCAGTGCCATATACCATCCAGTGTTCCACAGCCGGTTTTGATACCAACCTGGCCACCAATTTGGTGGAGACTATGTTGACGGGGGCACCGGTATCTATGATGGCACAAACTTGGGTCTTAGCTACAATCAGGTCACAGTAAGTACATTTGGAGTAAGATGCATCTTAACTGTTAATAACATGGACATCTAAAGAGTCCCTGTTTCCAAGGAAACACGCAATCCCTTCACCAAATATGGGGTATTGTTTTATAATAGTTTTGACTAGAAAAGCGACGCTTACTGCTTATAAGAAAGGTGCATCTGAGGAGGGGTCTAACTTTTAAGGGTTACTTGGTTAAACATTTGACAAGCATATAGTTCGACCTGCGTCTGGGACCCCTTTTCCACCATAGCTGCTGACTGTACTTGTTTCAAAACATTCACCCCTCCAACAACTGGCTGCTGATATAAAACAGACTCATTGTGCAAGGAAACCTCTTCTGGATATTCTTGTTTGGGTTCAGGTGGAAAATCTTGGTTTGATATAGCAGAGATAGAGAGTACCTTCTCTATTCCGCTCTGACTTTTCCCTGGCCGTACTGTTCCAGCTGTACATAAGAGACCAGTTGATTAGGACACCATCGTGGTAGATTCCCCTGACGACTTCATTTGAAACAGCTAACCTCATAGGGCCTGGGTCCCTGATTAATGTGATACAAACCATGTCAAGAGTTGGGCTGGAAGTGATCAGCATAAACAGGTCTAGGGCGATAGTTGACCCATGGATGATAAGCAGGAATGGGGTGGAAGTTTAACTGCTGATGATAACATGGTTAAATCTGAACTAGACTGCCAAAATTCCCCAGATTTGATGATTCAAAAGTTAAAGCAGAAGAATTTCGCTCAGCATTAGGTGGAGGAAGTTGGCTGCTATACGGTGCAAAAACTGAACATGTTTAAGCAAAGGTACATCTTCATTTAACAGTGGGGCCATAACGTTATGTAACTCACAGTATGGCTTCACAGAAGAAGTTATCGCAATACACACATTAGCTTCAGATTAAACTCCAACGCAAATAGCACGTGAGCTTTCACCATAAATCACTCGGCAAATGTGGATGGTTTCATTCCGCTGAAACTTGATGGTCAAAATTTTGGCTTTCCGCTGAAACATCTTTGCAGTTCCGCCAAACAACCACAGCACCATGTTTTTGACTTCTTGGTATATAAGGGAACTGCCTGAAAGATAACAGATGGCTTGATCAGCACTTCCAACATCCAAGGAAGAATCAAAAGTTTTGCTCTTCAATGATCTGAGACTCCTTTATTTGCAATCTCAAATTGCTTAAAGTACCCATAAATATTTCCTTCACAATCAAATGGGGGGAGCTTAATGCAGTAGACCTCCTAGAGAAGCTTATCTTGTTTCCAAGCACAACATCAATGCCAGTTTCAGCTCCGCATAGGCAACTAACACAGAGTGTTGGGTAGGACAATTATAAAAACAACATTGATGCAACATAGCTGGTAACTGAGGTTTTATCAATTATAATTGATCAATGGGCCCCCTGTAGTGAACACCACTGTTATAAAATTGGCAGTATGTGAGGGATACACTGAAGGGTTTTTGCACAGAGTTCAACCCACTGAGCAATTAGGATCAACGATGTGATTATTGTTGCCCTGGAAATAAAAAAATATACTTAGAAAAAATATGGAGTACTTGCTCCCCACAACTCTTCTTTATTAATATATTTAATACTTGAGGTGGGTCGACCTTGGGACAAATATACCACACCGATTTATTAATATGCTTAATACAGCTGATTCTCATTGTTCCGCTAACTCTAAAAACTACAAAACGACCTCCTCTCCTCAATTTCTCATTCCGCTTGTATTTTACCAACTTTGGATGATACCACTTTCGATGTTGGATGATACCACTTTCATTAATAACTCAATTCGCTGTATCTCATTGGTTAAATCAATTATTCATTTGTTAATCTCACAACGCCTAATTTGAGGCGATTTTCCAACAACCCAATTTCGCCTAATTTCAAGGCGCTAAAATTACCATTACTCATAACAATATTGGCGGATCCATCTGTCCCGCCCTCATGACCTAGGGCTTATTGTCCAGTCATATTGGAATTGTGACAGTGGAGGAATAACAAATGAGAATGGAGCCCCAGCAGTTAATAGACGTGGGGTTACACGTTTCTTCACAAAGCCCTTGGTCTTCACCCCTCTTACTAATTAAAAAGAAAAATAGAGGTAATCAGATAGTCATGGATTAACATAGGTTAAATAGCCTCACTAAGAAGGATAGCTATCCTATCCCTCGCATTAATGACGCCCTGACCCGACTCTCTGGCTCTAACTTCTTCTCCACCATGGACTTGGCCAGTGGCTATTGGCAAATGAACCTTTCTCCTCAATATCATGAGAAATGCGCTCTTATTTATAGTGAAGGTCTCTTCCAACTCACACGATTACCTTAAGGGTTGTGTAACGCCCCTACAACTTTTTTACAGCGCGCCAGGGATCACATTTTGCAGGACCTGAAGTTAAGTTGCATCATTGTCTATCTCGATGACATCACAGTGTTCTCAAACACCTTTAACAAACATCTTGATCACTTAAAAAGGTGTTTCAATGGTTATTTAATCCAAATATTAATTTAAACTCTTAAAGTGTACCTTCTTCTAAAGGAAATTTTATTAACTTGGTATTCCATTTCTAAAGAAGGAATTCAACCCGTGCAGGACAAGGTCAAAGCCATTTCAAAAATTTTGCCCCTAGAAATCTATAAGATATTCAGGTATTTCTAGGGATGATGGGGTATTATCATCTGTTCATCCCTAGTTCGCCCAACTCAATGAGCCCCTTGTCCGGCTATTAACCAAAAATATCCCTTTTTATTGAGGTGCTGAAGAAAAGGTTGCTTTTGAGATGATGAAGCAAATCTATAACAACGTCATTTATTATGGCACCAAGATTATATAAGAACTGTTTATCTTGTTTACTGATGCCTCAGACTACGCTGTTGGGGTCATCTTAGCCCAATTGGATGAAAAAAATGTTGATCATCTGGTATCTTACTTCAGTAAAATGCTTTCAAAAGTGGAACGCAACTACAGAGTAACAGAAAAGGAGTGCCTTGCCGTTTTGTTAACTGTGAAACACTACCGCCCATTCATATATGGGACCACCTTCACTGTGGTTACTGATCACGCTTCATTGAAATGGTTACAGAATATGAAGGATCCTACTTCCAGTTAGCTTGCTAGTCTCTAAAGCTCCAGCTTTATGACATGAAGATTGAACACCATTCTGGGACCCATAACATGAATGTTGATGGGTTGACTTGTCTGCCAGTCCTTCACTTGGATAATAGTGAGGAGAAGAGGTTACATGACTTCTTAATGACCCCCAATGAACGGAGGATAAGGATGAATCTGTTCAGAAAGTGTTAGCCCAGCACTCCCATAACACCAAAGTTAATTTTTGAGAAGTTGTATAAGCAGGTGAGGACAAAATGGCTACCTTATCTTTGACCCTCAGAACGCGTACCTGCTATCTTAGAAGCTCATTCCACCCTATGTCATGGAGGGGCAAAGAAGACCTATGAGTGGATTAAGGATCGGTACTAATGGGACGAAATGATGGATCTATTGTTAATGTTTTGGAATCCTGCCTTACTTGTAATAAACAATCCAGTTTCAAGTCTTGATACCAATATCAATCCACTACCCCTCAACAACCGTTCACACCATCAGTTTGGATATAGTAGGTCCCCTTCCTCAGACTACTATTAGAAACAGATTTATGCTTTTAGCAATTGACCACTTCACTAAGTGGGTGAAGCCGTGGCTCTCCCTGCCCAAACGGCTAAGGACACAGCCATGTTTTTACATAAACACATTTTCACTTGTCATGGCTGTCCCCAAGTACTACTCTGCGATATTGGTAAGAACTTCAGCTCCAGAGTAGTCAAAATTCTGGCACATCTATGGGAGCACAACAGCTTTTCTCAGCTCCTTATAACCCTTCTAACAATGGGACAGTGGAAAGAGCAAATGGAACATTGGTTTTATTCTTCAAAATATCCTCCTCTGATCCTCTTCACTGGGATCAATATCTACCCAGTGCTCTTATGACATACTGGATTAGCTATCACTGGATTTTAAAATGTCTCCATTCCATGTCTTGTATGGTTGATAACCAGGCCACATGCCCTCTTAGCTAAGGATGTATTCTCTTCTAGATTAAGTAACTGGAGAAAGTCATGAGAATATTGGCTCAGCGAATAATTCACCTCCAATCTGAAGCTATGACCAATTCAACCAAAACAGTGATAAAAGAAGGGCAGGCTGCCAATGAGTTTAGAACCCCCTACCTACATTCCAAGTGTCCAACATGGTGTTGTACACCATAACGGCATAACTCCAAGAAGCAGTAATCTTGGATCAATTTGGGGGGATCCCTTTACCATCACTTACAAGAGAGGTAACGAGTACTCTACAAAATCTCTAGCTACTGATATCACCATCAATTGCGTACATGGCTGTTTCCTGCGCCCATATTCTCCCCCCAACATCCTTGAGGGGTGATGTTGGACATTTGCCCTCAGAGCTGAAAATAAGAGTGTTTTAGGTCAAATTTCAGCTTAAAGGGGAAATGTCAGCCATTTGCGATTCTCTGATGCTACTAAGAGCGATTTTATTAAAAATGATATTGATAATATTTAAGATATCAATTTTCTTTATCGTAACAATCACTTTAGTTACTACAATTTGATTTGAACAGAAAATTTGGATAATCACACACAGAAAAGATGGGCGACTTTAATAACAAAAATAATACAACATGGGCGAGCGTCGTGGCAAGCGGTGCACTTAATGGTGCAACTAAGGGCAAGAAACGCCCTGGAGGGGGACCAGGAACCCAATCTGCAAATAAATCGCAAACTCAGACACCATCTGGGTTTATGGTATTTACTGTAAAGCACATGCAATACATGTACATTCAATTCAACCAACCTTTGTCAAAGGTGAAACATGGAATTAGACTCTTCCTTGGGGATGATTCACCAACCCTGTGGGAGAAAACATGTGAGGCACAGCCCTCACTTTTCCCTCACGCGGTGTACGTAGCCACCAACAACACGGGCCACAGCTGGATCAATATTGGTTTTGAAACAGCCAATGAAGCCGATGCCACAGCAAAAATCTGCGTAGAAATTGCCCTCCCAGAGGGCAAAAAAAATTGTGTGCTTCGCGCGCACCAGATGGAACAAAGCAAAAACTTTGTTCATCTCCTTTGGCTCGCTTTCCACCAATCTTCCTTGTAAGGTAATCGAGGAGGAGCTCCACAAAGGTCTTGTGGCCTACGGAGAAATCCAACAACTTGAATTACAGCAATTTGACTTAATGTTCAACCTGTGCACGGGCAAAGCTATCGCTGTAATCAACCCCTTCCCAGAAGTGGAAGAGGATTTATCCATAATTCCCCGCGCAGCAGAATTTCACTTTGCAGATGGGGGCCAGTCAGCTTCATTCCAAGTTAGACCGGAACGCGCACCACCCATTTGCAACCACTGTGGCTCACTGGGCCACAAGGAACATGCATGCCCTGTAAAAGAGGGCTTAATGGAAAATGATTTTTGTGAAGAATCTATGGATGAAGATAATGAAAACTACGCCAAAATGACTGATGGCCACCACCCATTCCACTGAGGTGAAGATGGACTATACTCCATCGTGGACCCAGTTACAAGTAAACAGCGTTAAGCAGCACAAAAAGCCCGCAAGAGAGCAGCGACTGAAGCGGCGGCACACGCGGGATCCGCCATTAACCATGGACAAATTCAGGAGGAAATTTCAGATATTCACCGAACCAACCAATCAGAACAATATGCCTAGGTCGAAAATTTTCACAGTAACCAGACTGAGCCACAAAGCGTCATCAGTCATGCACATACTATGGAACAATGCAACTGCAATTTGGGTGAAAATGCGGTGCACAATGCAACAACGTTGAACCTCAAAAATATAAGATCCAATCAACAACCCACATCAAATCAACATGAGACCTGTGCAGGAAAAGTTGATGCAAATGCAAAAAACTGCAATTTTCTTGAATCATTGGGTCAGATCAAGGGAACCAACAATGGCAGTGAAAGAGTTGGAGTACAGACGCAGAGCATGGCCAAAATGAGCCACGGTGGGATAGGACCAGAGGGTCCTCCCAATTGCTCCTGAGGCGCCACGGGCACTTCAGTGTCAATAGGGATGTTAAATATCGCGGGAGCCAGGGCTCATACGTCCCAAGCCAAAAAGCTGGCATTCCTTCGAAAACCTCTTGTAGACATCTTGGCCATCCAAGAAACCCACTGCCTACAAGGGGAAGAAGAATCCTGGTCAACTAGGGTAGCACCATCACAATCAGTATGGACATCTCACTGTGGGGTGATAGTCCAAAACAACAAAAAATTTAAAATTACAAATTCACCATCACACTTGCATGGTCGAGTCCTGGTAGCAACAATCACATGCCAAGATGAAATAATTTCGTTAACATGTATCTACGCACCGTGCACTGCAACTGAGAGAAAAAAAAATTTTGAAAAAATTTCTACCCTCACCCTCCCACCAGATATCATCATGTTAGGCGATTTCAACTGCTGGGATAACCCCAATACATATTGAAGGCCTAATACCAGGGGATACCCACCTGTACACATTGAATATCGCACAATGAAGGCATCTCTTGGCTTACAGGATGCTCTTCCTCCCAATTCACCAATCCTTCCCCATATGACAAGACCCAACATACGTGAGGGACTGCTCATATCAATGAGTTGTATTGACCACATCCTCATCCCACAATCCCACCACTCAGAGAATCTCCAAATTTACAACAAAAAAGATCAATTTTTCTGATCACTGATTGGTTACAGTGCAGCTAGCGCCAACCCAATCCCACACACAGGTGTCGCCTTAGAGAAAGCTTCACCCAGAAAATATAAGATTGCCTGAGATATCTGACTGGGTTGAAAACAAGGCTACAAACCCAAAATACACAGCCCCATTCACTTCGGATCCCATCAGAACATGGGAAAATTTCAAAAAAGATTTAATCAACAAAACCTGACATATTGCATCACACAAGTACACCGCGGACACAGACACAATCAAGTGTACCTTGGCAGAACTAGGTCACCTGGAAAAAAATACTCCGAGATCTGGCTATAGCCCTAATTGGGGACGCAAATGGGCAGAAATTTCAGCCTGACTTAACAATCTCATCTTTGAACTTCAACACAGAATCAAAGTGTTGAACAAAGGTAAGTTCATAAAGGAAGGTGAAACCTGTTTGACATACTTTTTCCGCCAATTCCACCCCATGGAAACCAGCCCACATGCCCACAGGTCCGCAAGACCAATGGCACTGTGGCAACTGACCCTGAGGATGTCAAGGCGGAAGTACACCGCTATCACACCAAACTATATCGCGATATGCCAACAGATCCACAAAAAAAATAAAAGAATTTATTTAAACTGCCAAGATACAAAGTACACCACCAAATTACAATATACTATCCCTTATCACACGGGAGGAGCTTTGGGAAACAATTCGCGGTGCACCACGTAGGAAATGCCCAGGGCCTGATGGGATACCCTATGAATTTTACAAAAATATTTTCAACAAATCGCCCCCTCCTATTGGCGTCAATGAACCAGAGTTTGTTGGAAACACGCCTATTACCAGGAGGCCATGAATCCTACGTTATAACCTTGTATAAAAAAGGGTGACAAGTTGGACCTGGCCAACTGGCGCCCAATTGCACTCTCAACACTGCTAAAAAATCTAACAAAAAGTCTAGCAGCTAGATTAGGCACAATTGCATCTGACGTCCTATCACCCAACCAGTTTGGGTTTATACCAGGGCGTTCAATATGGAACAACATACACACTGTGGCAAACATTTGCCAATCCAAAGCAACTGATGCCCTGGTCTTCTTGGATCAGGAAAAGGCGTATGACCGTGTTAGCTGGCCATACCTAAAAGAATGTCTACATGCCTTCAAACTCCCACCAAGATTCATAAAATGGGCGATGCTCCTAACAGAATCTGCAACCATGACTGTATGCGGCCCTGAATTCCTAACAAACAATATCAAACCACACAGATGGCTCAAACAAGGGGATCCCCTCAGCCCACTGCTATACAATTCAGCTTTGACCTGCTCCTATGAGTAACTGATTCACGTCTCATGGGGATAACCGCACAAGGACAACCAACAGTCAAGATACTGGCCTTTGCAGATGACTGCATAGCAGGTATAGCAAACAATGAAGATGCCCAACAGCTGGAACACACTCTAGAAGAATACTCCAAGGTGAGAAATGCATCACTCAACAAAAGGAAGACAGAAATCATCCTCTTAGGCAAATACACAAACAATTGGGCCACAACATCAGAACCTCACACCAACACTCGAAAGAAAAACCAAATTATTTTACCCTTTGCAACACTTCCCACCACCACTCCTGTCCAACACCTTGGAATCTAGCTATAATCAGGGGAAGATGCTAATGAGACAATGGAAAGTAACCTGTTACAACGGGTATTTAAACGCGTCGCCTCCCTCAAGGGAAGAACCCCAGGACTAACAGGACGAGTTACAGTTGCTAACTCACTCATCCTCCCAATACTGTGGTACCAGGCCCATGCGATAGCCTTCTCACCTACCTTTATAACCTCAATTCGTTTGCTTATCCAGGGCTGGCTGTGGCCTGGCTCTCACCCTCCTATACGGATGGAAACACTACTTGGCCCATGCTCAAGCGGAGGCATGGGACTAATAGATTTTGAGAGCCATGCCAATCACATCCTAGGTACATGGATAAAGGAAATCCTTGCTCCAGACCTCCCACAACATCATTGGTCCAGAGCAGCAAGGACTAACTTTGCACAGGCGCTCAAATTAACCAACCCACATAGTCCACCCAGACTACTTTCATACCTTGCCAAGCACCCTACTGCAACGGGTCCACATGGAACCTCCCCTTATTTCAAACATATCCTCCGAACTATCCGCCATATGGGATGGACCATAGAGAACATGGGTACTATACAGGGAAGGGGACGACCCAGCCCCCAGTTCAAATTAAGAAACCCAGAAAACCACCCCCAGAGGGATATGCTCGCAACAACCCCAAGCATAGCTAGGATAGAATACCTAGATATGCTGGACATTCCCTATGATTTAACCACACAGAAAGCAATGTGGAAAATGACACACCACCCACTCCTACAACCAAGGATAAGAGCAAACGCCTGGCGCTGTTTGAGAAGGACCTATAGGATGGCGGACCGCTCCAACTCCCTCCACAAAACATGTGCAGTATGTGGAGGGAGGGATCCCTATATCACCGCCTAGAAACATGCCCCCCAACCAAAGCTATATGGCAGGAAGTCGCACGCCTGCTCAAGATTCAAAACGAACAGGAATTCTCGATATTAAAAAGTATCTTTGCGCTCCATATTGAGTCACCAATCCCATCTACCCTCCGCTCCCTAATAATACCCATTGCAATGTGGACAATACACAAAATTGCATTAGATGCGTTCAAGGGAATGGTCCCAACCATTCATGGGATTATTAACAGATTCCATGTCCACTTACTAGAGCACTTCCAAGTCTGGCTCTATGGATATATGAGGCCAAGACAAAAAGCGCTCATAGAATCATGGTTCTCACTCTGGTTCCTCCACACAGACCATTTCCTTCACATCTGCTCCATAGCAGGGGAAACACCCTCAGAGTAGTGCACCAACCCCCTCATACCTGGAAGTCCCGCTGGCAACAGGGGTAACTTGAGTACCCTGGGGTGCCCAATTTTTATATTTCTTAGTTATTCTGTTAGTTTCACATATATTCGGCAATGTCGGTCCCCTGGTCAGCTTACCTCAACTAAATAAAAGATAATATTGAGGATATCGGCCAAAAGACCCTGGCTGATTCATGATGGAAGCCCATTCATCAGGATAAGACCAATTTGTAACCTGAACAGGCAATAAACGCCAAAATGAGCATTCATATTACTCTGACCACCCAAAAGAGCATGGGGCGACCATTGGAAGGCATGCCCCCAGCCACAAACAGGTCCTTCCAAGAACCTACGCAGGAACTACCTTTTATAGGCGTGGCTTAGGTCCCCTAAGGTGAAAGTATTTTATCCAGCGGTGATTGGGTAAAATACATCAAACCTTTACCACATGGGTGCATTCTGCCCCAAAACCTCATCCCAAATATCAGTTAGCTAAAAATAATACAATTATCCCAAGATCTGATAGGAGCGTTTCTTATATTTCTTAATTTGGAATGCTACAAAGCTATTCCAAAACTATCCTTAAATTCCCCCTTCCTCAAAACAGTTTAGATACTGATCAGTCAGTTATTGAAAGGTATTGTTTTTTTGTTACTACCCCACGCTCCTAATAAAAACCTTATAAAACAAGTTTTATAGAGTTTCTTTCTAATTTTTAGCTAAGCTTATGAGATCCAGTAGCATAAGTACCAGCAAGCACCAGAGAGCTGGATTCCTACAATTAATAAGCTTAATGGACTTAATAAATAAGTTAGTGATTGGTTGATTCAATAAATTAACTGTTTTGGTAAGTCGTTGGTGGTTTTGGTTGTTTCATTTTTGTTAAGTTTATTTTTATGAGGCGGATGGTGATTAATTAATTTATATGTTCAATGATTTTAGCTAAGCGGTTTAGTGATTTATCAATATAAATTATTTAATAAAGTTTAAACTCCATAGCAAAGCACTTAAATCTTGATGTTAGTTTTATTTAATCTTAAAACCTGCCTTATTTGGTTCTTCTAATTATTAAATATTTTTGGCAAAATAAGTATAAGTTGATTTAATAGTTGGAAGCACGTCATGTACACAATGATTTTATTTGTATAGAGATGTTTTGGGTAGTAGTTTGGTGTTATTTTATTGAATTGATAGGTTTATTTTGTTTGGCTGAGTGGTTGATGGCTTTTGGTTGAATTGATAGGACACAGTTTAATTTGAGGGGTTATTAGTTATTGGTTGATTTAATAAGTCCAGTTAGGTTTAGCTGAGTGTTGGTGGTTCTTGGTTGATTCAATTGAGCAATTAAATTTGGCTGAGTGGTTATTATTTATCTAGTTATTACATATTGAAAGTGTCCTTCTCATGGTCATATTTCTCAAATAAATCCTAAAACTTAATTGAATTTTAGGAGTCAATCAGGTTTATTTGCCAGTTAATTAAGAAATTTTTGAGTTGATGGTGAGTGATGCCGCCTGTCATATCCAACTTTTGAGTTAACCTTTCCTGGAACGCAATCTGCTATTTATGGGTAAGAGTCCTATTACCTAAGCAGGTTGTTACCAGATAAGGATAAATTCAATAAGTGTTGATTGAAGCTTTTGGGACACGTTCTGATTTCAACTCAGAAGAGGTCATAATCAAGTAAGGAAGAATACCTGAGTATATACTATGAGGAAGGTCATTGTTTTGCATGACCATGGAGTTTAACTTATTAGTGACAGCCACCATTCCTAATTGGGGTGCCAACCAAAGAGTTGTTCACCAAATTCCCTTAAAAATTCTTTACCTTTTTATAGCAAAACAGATAAAATTAGCTCTAATTGAATTTACAATTATCTATAATTTATAGTTTATACTTTTTGCTCTTAGGACTAAAAAAGAAGGACAAGAAGGTCCTTTGTCATTACTATTGTTGATCTCTGCGGAATTGGTGTGATGAGAAGAAATAAGAACCTCTGAAACTTATCCTATGTTAAGTTCTACCTGACGGAATAGGGAAGAAGACCCTACAATTGCATAAGAAAACAATATTAAGACAAGCACCAGGTTGGCGTGGGACTTAATCTATTAATGTCTATCAGCTCAACTAGAATAGTAGTCTTCATACTACTATTGCCACTATATCATATCCATCAAAATTGAACAACGCACATACAAGAAACCTCAGTAAGTTGAAAAAAGGGATCTGAAGCAAGTTTATTACTCAGAACGAAGAAACAAATTCTGAACTTATTAATTGAAACTAATTAAGGGTTCAAGCTCCTAAAGTTTGGCATTTTTTGATACAAAAACACCATTTTTAAGGGCGCAAAACATATTTTGGCTGTGCATAAAGATCATAACTTTCTTACTTTTGAATTCCTTAAAAATTAATACACAGGCTGATCAGTAACACCGTAATCTTTTAAACTTCAACTCAATATATGATTATATAAAGGAGATACTCATTCTTTACCTCAATCCCTAATTTTAATCCTTTTTATGAGGCCCCTATTGAATAAACACTGAATTAGTCATGGTAATTGCTACCTTAACAGATAACTTCCTCTCCTCTCCAACCCATTGTAATGGTTTGCTTCCCCACATCAAAGCTTAAATTTAAGTTTTCTTCCTCAAAGCAACTAGTACTCTGTCACCTCTTCTGAGCAGTTGTATGAAGCTATTCCTTATAACATTGACTTTTTATCCTTCTTATAAGAAAGTTTTCTCTTTGATGCTGTTTTGTCAAATCAAACTTTAGATCCTAAAGGTCTCGACCTCCTGAAAAAGATTGATGCTGGCAACGCCTTTCTAAGTGGTACTCTTAAAAGAAAAGGGTAAACTTTTTTCGCAATAAGGTACGTTCCATCTGATCTGCACTTTCGCGTCATAAGGGAACAACATGATCTACTATCATGAGTCACTATGGTGTGAAAAGGTGCATTAACTTAGTCAAACAAGGGTATAATTGGTCCAGACTAACAAAAGATATTCAGTATGGATTAACAATGCTTAATCTGTTTCCATTCTAACTCAGATAAGACTGTCCAAAATGGTCTTCTCCACCCCTCCAACAACCTGAGGGTTCATAAAAATCATATTTTATGGTTTTTAATGTGAGTTTGCCAACTTCTTGTGGGTATGATGCATTTATGTTGGTTGTTGATCGCTTCAAAAAGTATGCCATCTCCTTAGCTTATATGAAACAACTAAAGCTGTGTAATGATATGGTTGTTTGTGGTGCATGTCTTTGCCCTGTTTGGTGTGCCTCAAGAAATAGTCATTAACAATGGTCCTAAGTTTATTTCGTCATCTTAAAAGCCCCTGTGTGACATTCTAAAGATTGCCTTGCAAAACATTGGTTTATCACCCCCTTTCTGATAGCTAAACAGAACGTACCAAACAGTCTTTAAAGAAGTATCCTTGAAGTTATACTATTGAATTTCAGGACACATGGGCAACTGACCTTCCTCTGGACCAGTTTACATACAATAAATAACTCATTAATCAATGTGGTTCACCTAAGTATGTTAACTTAAGGTACACCCTGCTTTTACTATTGGTCCTCAATCATGAAGCAACATTCTTACTGCGGTTAACTTTGTCATGTATATAAAGAAGTTTGCAAACTAGTGTAGAACCAGTTGTTCAAATTGACTAATGAAGCCAAACTTTTTTCAGACAAAAAGTTATGTGAGATTCCTAACTATCAGTTAGACGATTTGGTAACGTTGAACACCATACTGCACTTTAATTTTAAATTTTAAATTTATTGCGGGGAAGACCTGACCATGGGATGGACACTTCCGAATATGACTCAGAAGAGACAAAACTTAGTACCAGGGGAGGCACCCCAGAGAAGCGATGCTATCTCTTGTTGCCAGCGGGAACGCCACTTATGGGGAGGGGAGGAAACGTTTGAAGGGGCCATAGCCACAATTGAGCACGTGTGGAGGAAGGGGTCTGATTTGATGAACCAGACTGGGAACCAGGAAGAGACCAGCTGTCGGCGACATGGTGGGAGGTATCCAAACATCCACGCTTGAAAGTGGTCCACCAAATGGGACCAGAATCTGTAGACCGCTTCTGGGAGGGTGGGGGTGGAGCCTGCGATGGCATCTAAGACAATCGTATGTATGGTCCACATGGCGATTGCAACCACCAAAGCATAAAGGGAGGGCAGAAGGGGGAGGCCATTGATAGAGCGAACATATCTCTTGACATACTGAAGGGATGCATTTGATCCTGGCCCAGAAGACGTTGAACTTCGCGCCATATCACTTTAGAGGTAGGGCACTTCTCCAGGCGGTGAAACAGCGTTCCATACTGGCCACACACGACACAGGATGAGTGTAAAGCTTTAAAGCGCTCAGCTGTACAATACACCCGCCTCAGGCAGCGCCACACATGGGAGCGGACTTGAGGTTGCAACAGAGGAAAGTGTACATATTTCCAGATATTTTTTTGGGTCTCAATGGAGTAAAGGGATGTCCATCATGTCCAGGTAGTCCACCCTGGATAGGACATGAGGTTGAATGGGGATCACGCCATCGTGGATGGGTAGCCCCTGTACCTCTTGTGTGAACTGAGGAGAGGGGCGGCCTCTTTGGGTTGTATGTCCGCTAATACGAATTCTCCACTCAGCGCTCCGAATGGAGAGGAGGATTTGTTTGTAGTGGGTTTTAGTCCCGTGAGGACCTGTGGCCAATGTATGTGAAGCGAGGTATTTCATCAGGGAGTGGGGGTTCGATGGATTGTTGAGGCCCAAGGCGTGGGAGAAGTTGGAGTGGGCTGCGCGGGACCAGTGTTGGGAGGGGAGTGTAGGGGCATTGACGGCCGCTATCCAGGTACCCAAGATCTTGGCAGCATGGGCTCTGAAGTCGAGCAGACCCATGCCACCATGATGATATGGGCCAAACATGACCTCTAGCCGTACTGGTGGAGGGCGACCTGACCATAGCCATCCTTGCATCAGGGCATACAAGGATTTGAAGAAGCTTGGGGAGAAGGGGATGGCGTGGGCTCCAAACCAGACTTTGGAGAGGAGCATGGAGTTGCTAAAACAATCCTGCCAGTAGGGGAAGTAGGGTGGGCTCTGAGAGAGGCGATTCGCTTCGTCACGTTATCCAGAATATGGCACTCCATTACTGCTGACGCGTATCCGCCTGCCTCCATCCACATGCCCAGATGGCGTACTGGTCCTATGGTAGGACGTGGCACGAAGGGGAGCACCAGTGGGGCGGTGTGTTTTGAATTAGTAGGGCGAGGACGTGGGCGAGCAGATGGGCCAGGTTGGGAACTAATTGCTGGGGTCCAGCAGTTCTGAAACTGACCAAGGAGGATGATTTCAGTTTTGGAAGCGTTCAGTGCCGCGTTGCTTACCTGGGAATAATCCTGGATGAGAGCTTTAAGCGCGCGTGCATCTTGATTATTAGACACCCCCACCACACAATCATCTGCGAATGCCATTATCTTGACTGGGGCTTGGCCTGGCACGTGGACCCCAGTGAGTTGGGCATTCACATTTCGCAGTTGTGGGTCAAGGCTGAAGTTGTATAAGAGTGGGCTGAGGGGGTCCCCTTGTCGCAAGCCTCTTTGAGGGCGGACTACTTCCGTTAGGAAGCCAGGGCCACGCACTGCCATTGTTGCAGATTCTGTGAGCAGCATTACCCAGTTGATGAAGCAAGGGGGTAAGCGGAATTGATGGAGGCAAGCCCTGAGGTATTCCCAGTTTACTCTATCATAGGCCTTTTGTTGGTCCAAGTATACAAGTGCCCCAGAGGCTGTGGACTAACATACATTAGCCACAGAGTGCACGTTATCCCAAAGCGATCTTCTGGGGATGAAACCGAATTGTTCTGGGGAGATGGTGGCAGATGCTACAGTCCCTAAACGGTTATCCATGATTTTTGTTAAAATTTTGGTGTCTGTGTTTGTTAGAGAAATGGGGCGCCAGTTGGTTAAGTCTAGCTTGTCCCCTTTCTTGAAGAGTGTGACAGTGAAGGCCTCATGTCCTCCTGGTAGGAGTCACGTTTCCATCAGGCTTTGATTAAGTGAGGCGAGCAGCAATGGGGATATATATTTGAAATATTTTTTGTAGAACTCATATGGAATGCTATCTAGGCCTGGGCATTTTCGGTTTGGTGCACCGCGAATGGCTGTCCATAATTCGTTCAGAGTAATTAAATTCATTATTTCTGGGTATCAGAAAATGGAGCAGATGTGGGCTCAGTCGAGAAATTCTGCCACTTCAGCCAGCTGAATTGGGTTGGTGTGGTACAACTCGGAGTAATACTGTTGCATTTTGATTGCCACTTCAGCTGGTGTGTCCGCAATGGAATTATCCAATCTTTGCACCTGTGTGCAGGACACGCTCTGGCGTGGTGCGAAAATTTTTTTAAAGAAATGTGCTGTGCACTTGTCACCTTTTGTGATGCGTGTGGCCCTGTACTGAACATAAACCCAATGTTTGTGTTGTCTTTTGAGTGCGTTGAGGTGGGCAGCTGCCTCCACCCACTTCCGTCCCCATGCAGAGCTGTATCCTGTAACTGGGATGTTGGACTTTAAGTGTGCCAATTCTGCCAGAGCTCGCGAGAAAAACTGCTGATGTGGCTTGTGAGCGTCTGGAGGAGAGATGGCGAGAGTGGCGGATGGTGTCATTTTTGAAAGTTGCCCATGTGGAAATGGGGTCCGTGCAAAATGGTGCAACAAACTTTTTTGCCAAAGTTGCCTCTTCCACCCACATGGAAAATCCTGGCGACCTGAGCTCGGGGGGCGGATTTTGTACCAATGTGGGGCCTTAGCAGCTGTGACAGGTAGGTGGTAGGTTAGCAAGACCAGTTGATGGTCGGAGAATTCCAATTTTGTTGTCTTGAAGTGGGAGATGTGGGGTTGGAATTTCGCTGGTGTTAGAATAATGTCAATGCGGGTCATGGACCTTAATTGACCATTGTGGACGTGGGGACGTGTCATGTTTTCAAGCAGCGGGGCATGTCGTGGCAGCGCATCCATTAACCCAAGGGTGGCCTTTAGAACGCGTAGTTCAACATGATCCTGTGGGGCATGGGGTGATGGAGGCCACCGGTCCGTTGGTGAGGTTAGCCAACAGTTCATGTCGCCAACTAAGAAAGAATCAGGGGGTAGTGGGAGGGATTTGACTGACAAGAAAAATTCCTGACGCTCATGTGCACCGTTTGGGGCATAGATGTTGACAATTGCGTGCACTATGTCAGCCCACAAGAAGGTGATGACAAGCACTCAGCCATTTAGGAATGTTTCTGAGGATACAAATTTGAAAAAATTATTTTTCTGAATTAGCACCCCACAGTGCAATGACCAAAAGGATAGGGATGGGAGGAGCATTGTTTTCCAAGTTTCCTCGGAACCTCGTGGACAGTAGGATTCCTGGATGGCCAGGATATCCACGGGTAAATTGTGTTGTAAAAAACTCAGTTTCCTAGCCTGGGACGGGGAGGCCTTGAGTCCGGCGATATTCAACGTCCCTATGGTGAAGGTTTCCCCCATCACACCTTAGGTGCAAGGGGGTGGGCACCTGGGCCTACCATTCTCTTCTAGCTCCCCGCGGACCTTCACAGTAGCGCGGGTGTTAGCAATGCTATCAGAGTTTTTGTTGATTTTTTGTGGAAAGAGTTGCGTTGGCTTTAGCCTTCACTTATTGTTTTCCCGACGTTGGACGAATTTTTTGCAGTGCAGGTGAGTTGGGTGCACCATTGAGCGGGTCAAAAAAAAAATTTTCAGTTGTGATGGGTCCCAAGTCAGTTTCAACTGGAGCTTGGGTGCAAAGATTGGGTGAGATCAAATCTCCTATCGGATCCTTAGATTGAGTGGCCCACTTGGTATGGGCTTCCCAATCTGATTGGTTGATGGATTCCCAAGTTGCTTCCGCTGTGAAGGTCTCCATGTCCTCCTGGCATTGTGAATGTGGGATAGTGGTGGTGGCTTTGGCCACTTCTTTGGCCACAGCCCTATGGGCCTGCTTGGCCTTCTTCCGCTCTTGTGGGGAGATAGGCTTTACCAGTAGGTAGCAGCCTTGTGCCCCCACGGGAAGGCCTCCTTGGTGCTTGTGGTTGGTTCATAGTGCGCCTCTCCACTGGCCATGGCCGCCGAGGGGTGCTCTTGGAATGTGACGCCCTCCTTGATGGGACATGCATGTGCCTTATGGCCGAACGCGTCACAATGGGTGCAAATGGGGGGCGCGCTGTCCTCGGTCACCCAGAATGGGTGGGTGGTATGCCCTGCGATATCAATAAAAGTGGAGTGTGGGATCTGGGTTAGGTCCTTCGCGATCTCCTCAGTTGGGGTCAGCACTGCGATGGCTTTGCCAGTGCACAGGTGTGACATCAGCATGAAGCGTTGCATTTCAAAAGTTTGTATTTCACCATATACGGCGAGACCATCTTTCAGGTGTTGTTCC
Organism: Massospora cicadina; assembly: GCA_022478985.1. NCBI lineage: Eukaryota > Fungi > Entomophthoromycota > Entomophthoromycetes > Entomophthorales > Entomophthoraceae > Massospora > Massospora cicadina. Next base: position 68,533 of record JAKSZP010017305.1, read on the forward strand.
AAATTGTCATGTTTTACTGTAGTAGGCAAGAAGTCAAACATGAGGAAAATTTGGTTCAATTTTGTCCATCTGGTGCATTTAGTTTCAACGACCCATTGCCCTTTGGGGAGGTCAACCACTACGCGCACCGCTGCAGCCTCGTCTGCTGCCATTTTGCTTTCAAAACCTAGGTCCAGCCAACCGCATGACATGGTGTGAGGTGCAATGTACACCACGGTCAGGAAAATTGTGTGTACATCTTCACAAAATTTTTCCCATAAGGCCGTTTTTTGGATGTCCAAAAACACGCGGACTCGAATTCCACCAACTAAAGTGGCTGGGAGTGTGGCGTGTTGATGTACTGGTTGCATCATGCTTGCCATGCGAGTATCTCCGGGGAAATAGTGACCGCTGGTTTCTTAGTATTTTTGTCAATTCCGCCGGATTCTCTGGGGCGTTTTCGAACGTTGGAGGCTGTGGGCCTTCCACCTGCTCCTCTTACCTTGCTTGCCCAACTTCTCCCTGACATGGGCGCAGACTAATCTCCTCTGTGAGATTATCAAACTAGATTCAGTCTTGAATTGAATAGGTTGCAATAGTGATTGCAACGAGAAGGAAAAGTTCCAATCATATTGCACCTTAATGCACCATTCTGAAAATTAGCTTTTAAATAAGCTGTGCCATTACCTGTCAGCCAAGTTTGGCCAATAGATCATTCCACATCTATTTGCTAATAATCTTAAAAATTTACTATTCTTTTCACTCTTCCTCCTTATCTCCTTTTAAGGGACAGAAGCCTTCAGAGGTAGAGCACTTCATGGTGGAGGGAGCACCTGAATTTATAGTGGAACATATCTTGATGACACTCAGAGTTAAACGCAGTTTGCAATAACTAGTTTCAGGAAAAGAGTACCCATTTTAAAGAGTAGTTGAGTATCCTCCAAAGATTGTTTAACTTTCAAGAGTTAATTGCAAAGTTCTACAAGGATCATGCTGAGGCATCATCACCTTCCTTACCTAAGACAGCAACCCTTTCAGTAACTAAGTTTATGACTCACCATAAAAATCTGCTCAGATGAAGGCCCCTGAGGGGGATAGACCCCGTTTTTTGAAAATGGTAATGCAAGGTCCATGGCATTTGCTATAAAATTTGAGTGGGTCATGCTTCCTTTCAGGACTAAAAAGGTCTCAAACACTAAGACCCTACTTCTTAGCTATATTGGTGACTTAGTCATACCTTAGACAAGTGATAGGTAGATGCTGCTTATCCTACTTTCCATGTTTCTTAACTCAACCCACTCCCAGAAAACACCTATCCAGGTTCAGATTAAACAGAGTTTGTATGGAAATTTATCAGACAACTCTGTGTAGATCTAAAAGATTTTAGAAGGCTCAGTGATAAAGCCGCTATTTACTGCTAAACAGGTGGCTCAATCAAAAGCCACCCTGATGGAAAAAATGACAACAGGGGCAACTTTAGATGAAAATCTTATATCTAATAAAATAAAATTGGGTAAAAAGTTGAAGATTAAAGTTCAGAAATGAGGATTGAACAGCATTATATTTTACTATTAAAAAACAAATCTTATGTTTAAAACTTACCAGAACAGCTTAATGCAGCGTGAGGATTTTAGTCAATAATGTTACTATTGACAAACAGCTGCAACGATGATTTCAACAACTAAAGAGTTGTATATTAGCGTTTAAACCCAGGAATCACATTTTAAGTACAACAGTGATTACCCTATTATTTGCTGTAGATTAATCTCCTCCCCCATCTTGTTGCAACACTAAACTCAGCATCCTGCTAATGGTTTTGTATTAAGTTGAGCAATTAGTTTTCTATGTATAATATTTATCCAAAAAGCATCTTATATTTAAAATAGAAATAATGGCTCTTGGCTATTGAAGTTTGTAAGAGATGATATGGAAAAACTTTCTGTTCAACCTGACAAGTTTAGTAGCTCATGAAATCCTGACAACCCTTAACCCTATCTTTCAACATAACAAGAAACTAGTACACATTACTTGTTTCTGTTGAGTTAACCCTCAAAAAGAGTGTCACCCGCAATATGAGAATGCTTTTTTGTGTGTTCCAACACCTGAACTTAAAGTTTTTTTTTCTCTTGTCTCCCTCTAATCCTAATAGGTTTAAAGTCCTGATGAAGCTTATAACCCAAATTGGATATGACTAAAGCTAAGAATGTGAATCATATTTGCTAGTAAATCTGTTACTTTGGTCTAAAGGACTACTACCTTCTGATCCTCAAAATCTGGCGCTGATAAGAGGAAACCACCTCCCCTGAAAGAAAGTTGCCTTGTTCTAGGTCTATTTGTAATCATGTAAAGATACTGTAGCTCAAAGGTAGCTGTCAAAATTCTGAATTGACTGAACAATAAGCCCTATATAGCTACAGTGAATTGGCTAGAATCCGCCAACTATGATGACTAGTTACAATTATTTGAGTGCCTTAGGATGAGGCGATATTGGGCCAGGATGTGTAATTATTGGATCGCCTCAAAATAAGGCAATAAGGCAATGATGACATTTAACAAATATTGAGTAGATCGCCTCAAACTAAGGCGAATGGAAATTTAAGAATACCATACCTGATGGAGCCAATAAGAATATGGCGTAACCAAATAGTCTAAGCCAAAGGAGCGGTATTGACTGAAGTCGCTGATATATAAGCGAGATGGGACAATTGAAGGAGGTTGGTTGTTATAAGAAAATGGAGATCAGAGCATAAGGCAACTGCTAATATAAATTTAAATAAAGAAGTATGGTTGGAGCTAATTGCTTTATATATTTTATATCTTTAAGTTGATTCAAAAACTTCCTTCAATCCTCACATCATCCATTCATTGTTCAGTGAATTTGACCCTGTGCAACCCTTACGGTGTATCCTGATGGTACCATCAAAAATATAACAGTGGTGCTCACCACAGGAGGCCCATTGATTAACCACTAAAACCTAAAAATCTTCAGTTGCCAGCCATGTCACATCAGGCCTGCTTTGACGGGAATCATCATGACACAATGCACCAGCTAATTATGTGGAACTCAAACTTGCTTTAGACGTGGAGCTCAAAAAGCAAAATGAGCTCCTTCAGGAGCGGAACAACATTATGAGCCAGCTTGATAGAACGTTTAGTCAAATGCGAATTCTTGGACACCAAAACATGCAATTTGATAATCACTTGGATGACATTACTAAACGACTGCATTGTGCCAAGCGGAAATTGGTTGGTACCTCCCAATCCCCTCATTGGTAAGTGGATGAGTGACAAGGGGGTGCTTAGGGAGAATTGTAGTATATAAAATGACACTGACATGAGCTACTACACCAGGAGTACATCTCTGGATATAGTTATGAATTGGAGAGCCAATTCCCCAAGTGATGGCAGTACTGCCCACTGAAGAGGCCCACTCTACCTCCAAATCAGTGGACAATCCAAATTCCTCAGGACCAGCTCCTCATTGAGAGACCGCTTATGGGTCTTGACAAATTCCTCAGTATGCCCCAAAAGGTTGTGGTTATGAGTGGGAGGAGGTCTTTATTGATAATCTTCCTCCGTTTGATCACAATAGAAATATCCACAACTCTTTAAACGTTGAGTTTGTAGTATGAGGTGCCTCAGATTGGCATAAAGCTAAACTGTTAATATCCGCATTGGATGCTGGTCGTGCCAATCAAGTTTATATTTATTCAGGGAAGGTCAAACAGGGGACAAGCACTTCCGATATAATGGGGAAACTAGTGAAATATGAAAATTAAAGACACCCCAGAGGGTTTAAGGCCCCTCTTGTTGTCTCCAGGATCACCAAGTTTAGGACGGTAGAGAAGGGGGTTATGCTGGCTTAAGTTTGGATGCAGCATGTGTGAAGGAAAGGATCAACCTTTAGGAACCATATGGGGAACCATGTGTTGATTGACCTTCTGTCATGGGGGTCATGTGTCCAAACAGCCATGCTTGGAAATGTTCCAATATATGGCTGTGGAAGCGATGGATGGCTTCTTGGATTGTAAGCGCTGCTCCTGTAAATGATTCCAGTACTATTGTATGGATAGTCTATAGTGCTATTGCTACTAATAACTCCCTGAGGGATGGGTGGATAGGATAGTCCATGTTTATAGCGAACATGTTTCTTGCTATGCTGAATGGTTGTACATTTTCTTGGCGGAATAGGCGCATGGCCTCTTTCCATATAGCCATTGATGTAGGGCATTGTTCTAAATGGTGGGCTAAGCTTCCATACTGACCACATAGTGTACATGAGGTGTGAGTGGCATCTGACCGTTCTGCTGTGCAGTATACTCTCCTCATTCACCTCCATACATGTACTCTTATCAAGGGTCGGGGTAGAGGGTGATGTAAGTATCTCCATACTCTTCTTTAGGTCTCCAGGTTGTAGGGTATGACCATATGGTCCAGGTAATCTAACTTGGCTATGGTACTCGGATTTCTGCATATTATATTTTCTGTGACTATTTGGTCATTGATTTCCTGTCTGTGAGTTAGTCTTGGGAATCCTCAGTGACTGGTTTGGCCGCTTATGTGGATCCGCCATGTCGCTCTTCTCATGGCTAAGAATATTCATTTGAAATGTGCAGGAGTGCCGTGTGGTCCTGCAGCTGTAGGATGGGATGCCAGATAATTAATTAGTGTTTGGGTGATCTGGGTTTCTTAATTGAAGTGCTCGTGTGAAGTTATATTTTGCTGTTCTGGCCCAATGTGTATCTAGAAGATCTGGGCTAGTCACCTGAGCTTTCCAGGATCCTAGTATATGGGTCACTTGCTCTACGTAATTAGTAAGCCCCATACCTCCATTCCTTTTTAAAGCCAAATAGGATTTCAAGGCGTACAGGGGTTATGGTTGGACCAGAGCCATCCTTGTAATAAGGCGTGAATTGTGTTGAAGTAGGGCGGTGAGAAAGCGATTGCATGGGCTTTGAACCATATGATTGATAGAACCATAGAGTTGGGTACCGTGAACCTTATTGTTAGACCTGTTTGGTGTCCATGTAAGGAGGCAATGTGTTTTTTTATTTTGTCTAGAAGTTGGTTTTCCATCATGGAGTTGGAGTAACCTCCTGCTTCTAACCATACCCCCAAGTGACGAACAGGTCCAGCTGTTGGCTTGTTGGTGAAGGGAAGTTTCAGTGGGGTCGTTGCTGGTTTTCGCCTCCTATGTCTGGGTAGTAGTCTTGATGTTGTTTTAGTTTGTTAGCCCTGGGTAGATGGTATCCAATGGGTCTGATATTTTCCCAGGAGTATAATATCCGTTTTCTCAGTGTTAAGTGATGCGTTGCTTATGGCTGAGTAATCTTGTATTATCTCCTCAATTCTGCAAGCGTCCTGATTGTTGGATATTCCTACCACACAATCATCAGTGAAGGCCATCATTTTGACTGGTGGTTGGCCCTAGACATTGATTCCCTTGAGAAGTGAATTTTTATTCCGGATTAGAGGGTCCAAGCTAAAATTTTAAAGTAGATGGCTTAAGGGGTCACCTTGTTTGAGTCCTCTCTGTGGAATGACTGGGTTGGAAAAAAATCTGCTCCTCGCACGGCCATGGTAGCAGACTCCATGAACATAACACAATTTATGAATCTATTTGGGAGTTTGAATTTTTGAAGGCTGGCCCTAAGATATGTCCAGTTCACCCTGTCATATGCCTTTTGTTGGTCTAAAAAGACAAGTTCTCCAGAGGTTTTGGACTGGCAGACATTTGCAACTGCGTGGATGTTGTCCCATATGGATCTTCTTATAACAAATCCATATTGTGAAGGGGATATCGCGTCCATTGAAATTTCTCCTAATCGTTTGTCCATGATTTTTTTGAAAGTTTTGGTATCTGTGTTGGTTAGGGAGATTGGGCGCCAATTGGACAGGTCTAATTTGTCTCCTTTTTTGAATAAAGTGACAGTGTAGGCTTCTTTGCCTTAAGGTAGGAGCAAGTTTCTATAATACACTCATTTATTGAAGCTAGAAGTTGTTAGAAATGTTAGTAAAATATTTTATGTAAAATTCATAAGGGAATCCCATCAGGTCCAGGGCATTTCCCTCTTGGTGCACCGCTTACTACTTCCCATAATTCCTCACGCGATATTAAGTTGATTAAGTTGTTATTTTGGTCTGCAGTGTCAATATGCGCGCTTGTGAGGAATTTTAAAATTTTTTATGGTTCAATTGGTTCAGATTTATACAATTTTTTATAAAACCTCTGCACTTCGATCATGACTTCTTTGGGTGGTTCCACTATGGATTTGTCCAGTCGAAGGACCTGTGTGCAAGCTATTGTATTTTTCGGGCGTGGAAGAGGCAGAAAAAGTAGCTCAAGCAAGTTTCTCCATCTCTTATGTTTTTGGCTTTATATTGAACTCCAACTTGGTGTTGGTGTTCATAGATCAGGGCGTTTAGCTGAGCAGAGACCTCTGCCCATTTGCAACCCCATCCATGGCTGTATCCCATGCATGGAACGTTGTTTTCTAGGTGTTTAATTACTGCCAAGGTGTGCTTGATAATGGCTAAAGCTTCCCTGTATCTTCTAGATGATGTATGTTTGATTTGTTGGGTTGTTGATTTTTTGAAGTTTTCCTAGGTGGGTGGGTCTGAGCAGAAAGGTGTTTGAAAATCCCAGGTTGAGGATATTTCCTCCATCCAGGATTGAAATTCCAGGTCATCTAAATTTTTTGGGAATATTCTGAACCATCTGGGTGCTTGGGTACTTGGTTCCACCAGTTTGTAGGACTTCAAAACTAGCCAATGGTTAGAAGAATTAATTTTTGTAGTTTTAAATTTTTGAATTTGGTGACAATAAAATTATTGGTGTGAGCATCAGGTCTATCAGTGACATAGAGACAAGTGTACCGTTGTGTACATGTGGGCATGTCATGTTTTGTACCAGGAGTATCCTTTTTGGTAGCAAATTATATAGCCCCAGGGTGGCCTTTAGTACGCGGAGTTCCACTTGCCCTTGTGGTATCTCCATTATGTATGGCCATCCATCCATATCTGGGTAATCCAGCAGTTCAAGTCTCCCATGATGAAAGTACTTGATTTGTAGATTTAGTTGTGTTAGGGATGTGAGAAATTCTCTTCAGTCATGTGCACTGTTTGGGGCATACACACTGGCTATTGTGTGCACTTCGATGTGCCATGAGAAGGTTATGGTGAGTACACAGCCATCCAGGAACAAATTTTTTATTAATAAACTTAAAGTTTTGGTTTGCGCGTACTATCACCCCACAGAGGAGCGACCAAAACGATATTGTTGGGGGGAGCATTTTTTCCCATGCCTCCTCCTCTCCCTGTGGACAGTGGGTTTCCTGAGCCGCCAGGATATCCACAGGTGGGTTTCATAGGAGACTCAACTTCTTGGCCTGGGACGTTAAGGCCTTGAGTCCCACTATGTTCAGCGTCCCTATCTCTACTGAGACGCCCAATGCGCCTCAGGAGTGGTTAGTAGGACCCCCCAGCCCTACTCCCTTGCTCACATTAATCTCCAATGAACCTCTGCTGAGGAGGGCATAGCCATGAGTAGGAGTTGGAGTGTATTCTGCCCCTTTCATCGCTGCTGTTTTCGATCCTCTCTTGGCTTTGCTTGGTTTCAATTTATCATTGTTGTGCACTTGTGTTCTTTTATTGGCCGCATTATTTTCTTGCGCATTCCATTGTTGATTTTCCACCCCAATTGGGTTATAGTCTGCAATTTTGAGGGGTGCACTGAACCCCAGTCTTTCTGCATTCCTTTCCTAATTGGGTTCTGCTGAATTCAATCTGGTCAGATTGGGTGTTTGGTCTTTCATGGAGTTTGATTGGTTCATTGATTCAATTCATCCATGTCTTCCTGGATCTGTTCCAGCGATATGAATGATTCCGCTAAGGCCTTTGCCTTGGCTGCGGCCATCTTGCAAGCTTGTTTGGCCATTTTTTGTTCTTTTGAGGAAATTTGGTCAATTATTTTATATTGCCTGTGTTCTCCCCAGTTGAATGCTTGTGTTTTATCCATGATTTTGGCATACTCTGAGTTGTGTTCACCCATTTCCTCCTCACAAAATTCCGTTTCTCTCAGGCCTTCTTTTATGGGGCAAGCATGAATCTTGTGCCCAAAGGCCTGGCAGTGATTGCATATGGGGGGTGCACTCTCCATTGTTGTGCGGAACAGCTGGGATTTTTCCCATCAATGGTGAAGGATGCAATGTGAGGGATTTTTGTAATATCCTCCACTACCTCCTGGTTTGGGGAAATAATTAAGATTGCCTTCCCATTGCTAAGGGTCAGCATCAGTTGGAATATTTGCATCTCAAATTGTTTGATTTCTCTGTTGGCTTCCAAGCCTTCTCAGAGATGTATTTTGACTACTGTGCACGCCAGTGTGGTCGGAAGATAATCAGAAATTATAAAAATATATTTTGATTATGTCCAATGGGTGCATTTGGTTGGTACCATATGATGTCCATCGGGAAGGTTAAGTACTACTCTGACCTTCGCTGCTTCATTCGCTTCTTCCACAGTTTTGAACCCAAGATCTACCCAACCTTTGCGGATAGTATGGGTTGTTAAGTACACCACATGTGGGAAAAATTTATGTTGGGCTTCGCTGAAATTTTCCCACATTGTCAGTGTTATACACTCAGGAAAACTCATATGCTATGTTCCACTAATGACAGTGGTTGCAATTGGGATACTTTTCATATAGCTTCAGTATTTTACCAAATAATTAACAAAACCCATGGAAGTGCCACCTTGGGTTTTTTGTTTTTATTGAGATTTTCATTTGTACCTGTGCACTTGGTACCTTTGGGTGGTGCAGGTCCAGGTCCGCTGCCCTTTACCATGTTCGCCCAGCTCTTTGCTTTAATATTCATACTCATCTCTCCTGGTATTGATTATCAAATTGTGCTGTTTGAATCGAATTGTATTACTAAAAATAATAGTAATCACAAAGTTTGTGCCAATCAAGTTACCTGCTACCATTTGAGAAGTTCTGTTACATACCAAGAAGTGAAGGATACTGTACTGAAGCTGTTCAGAGGTACTGCAAAGATGCCGCAGAAAAGGCTGAATACTTGACTATTGAGTTGCAACGCAATGAATCCTCACTGTGTTTGCAGACCGTTTTATGGTGGAAGCTCATGTGCTAATCAGGGCAGGGAATATATCTGAATCCATTATGTGCATCGCAATGACCTCCACAGTAAAGCCATACTGCAAGCCTTACAATGTCATGACACTAATTTTGCTCAAAGATGTAAAAAAAGTAAACGAAGCAGGTTGACCTTGGGACAAATATACCATGCCAAGATTTTTTATCCTGTGCTGCTTTTGAACTTGTAACACTCAAAACCTAACCCAGAATGGAGCAGGAACCACCCCGCTATGCTACCACTCCTCTTTTGACGATGATGTACCCCTTCTCAAAATTGCTCAACTCTGCACCATTTATCCACTACTTTCACTCCACCTGATACAGAGCAGAAACATACCGCCGCCATCGCTAAACCTTCTTATTTGGGATAATACTCTCATACTGTCCAGATTCCGCCTAGTAACCCCCAGACTTACTATAGTCATGCGCGTCGGCCATGGCTGAGTTGCCCCAGCAGTTTTTCTTCTGCCATGAGCCTACTTATGAAAATTTTCAGCAGCCCAACTACTGGCTGGTCCTAGTTACACCAATTGTCAGCAATCAAACTATTGGCCCGGCCCTCTTATGAGAACCAAGGATGCGGTTTCTATATGGGTAATTGTTTTTAATGCAGTTTCCCTGGCCATCTTGTATGAAGTTGCCTAACTATCAAGTTCACTATGTGCAACAGGATCAAGTCTACCAGAGAAAAGATATTGCGAAGTAGAGACAGGACTTTCTACCTCCGCTAGCCCAACCCCAAACGTCCCACCTGAAATTATTGTAGTATATCTAGTGGAAGTCCCTCAATACAATGACAGGTTTTTATACCAGCAACTGGTTGGAGGAGTGAACGTACTGACCTGTAGCAAGCCAAGGATGCAGCGGATGAAGGACCTCAAGGGCAACCAAAGCTGTACGCCTGTCAAATGTTTAACCAAGCTTCTTTGGAAAAGCTGGATCCAGCTGCATATGCACCTTCTCTAAAAGTTGTAGCGCCGGCTTTACAATTGACGCTATTTTCAAAGATTATCCCAAAGTTGGTGAGGAATAATGAGTTTCCTTGGGAAAAGAGATCCCATAAATGTTCACATACTAAACAGGCAATAAACTTCATTTTCTGAGTGTACATATTGTAACATTTTTGTAGCAATTAAATCAAGTTTGTGCTGCTTTCTTTCCATTTGACATCAATTTCGAGTAATTTTAGAAAAAACAAGTCGATTTTCCACCACCGCCTCACCATATCAATCTTCAAATTTATGTCCTCAGATCAACCACCTGCTGCCCCAGTATGGGGCAGCGGTGCTCCATCCTAAACATTTACCGCCCATCATGCAAACGCATGCAAACTACTTGTCCAGTCCGCCAAATACATCTGGATGTTATTTCCACTCAAGGTACTTGCGCTCCACCTTGCATGAAGCCCATCTAACCCGCCCCACCCTCTAGACCTACCCTGATCCAATATTCGCTTTTGCCTTCATATCAAGTATGGATGTCTCTTCCCATATAGACAAAGCGATAATTGAGCTGACAATGATCAATTTTTGCCAGAAGGGTTTATTGACTTCCACCCTTACAAGGGCTATTTCAATATTGGATTCCCCACTGAAGAAGAAGAAGCCTCTGCAGCAGCAATGCCATTAATTTATAAAAATACCCCCATTACCACCACCTGAACATGCCTCCCAGATGATACCACACTTGTGTTAACATTTGTGAACTCACCTCACACCTTCCCCTCAAACACTTTAAGAGGAGTTAATTGCAGGGTTTTCCATGTACAGTGAAAACCCTATCCTCCAATTCATTGTCCCAAGTGGTGCTAAACGCCTCGTGGCACCTCAGGCAATGGCCACCATTACCCCCACCAGCTGTCATGGCCCAGACATCCCACCGCAAGCCTATATCCCATCTACACTTAACCATTTCTTTTTGGGCCCACACCAACAATGGTTACACAATTTGCCCCCTCTGCTATGAATTGGACCACACCAAAAAGGTATGTCAATATAATCTACACCCTGCAAGCATGGCTAACACCACCCGTGCGTCCACACCAACATCGTTTGAGTGGGGATTTTGGCTGCCCCCACCCCCACAGGCCATGCACTCGCATCAGAAGCAACTCTCTAGTACCTCAAACCTAAGCTGGACAATGCACCCCCATGCCAACTAATCAGGTGCATGCTTGGACCACTGTTCAATCCAGAAAATTTCCTGCCCAAAACCTACCAAAACAAAATCACCTACCAACATATTTTACTGTTTAACCAAAATCCTTGGAAACTATGGAGGAAGTGACCAAATTAGGGGTAATTAACCCACCTTCAAGTTATCCAATTGATTTAACACCTTATCTGAATTCAGACTTTTATACCCCAGCCCTGACCAACCAATATGTCCACAAACACAAAACCTTTTTCTAAAGTGACCACAACAGTTGAATTTAAGTGTCTAAATCAGAGGGCTGGTTCTTCTTCAAAGTTGGGATGTGGTTTTGAGCGTCTTATGTGTGAGGACAATAGACAGGATGGTGAACTTAAAATTTATAATATAGCTTCTTGGTAATACTCCAATTGTATACCCTGTCATTTCACTTAAACAATGGCACGCCGCCCTGATCCTACTGATCCCAAGTGAAAATTGACTAATACAAAATGAAGTGCTAACACAAAAAGTTTATAAAATAAATTTCGTCCAGTAGAGGAAATATATTTTATTAGTGTCAACTTAATGTTTATTTACAGGGTTCGATGTTCACCACATCTTATCCATGATGTCTTATTTCCAGTGGCACTTGGCCACATAAAAAGTTTATAATAACGTCTATGTATACTTTGACTCAGGGCATCATGCTCAGCCTCAGGGTCAGTGTAAACTCCATCATCATTCTTGAGATGCGTTTCATATGCGTCTTCAAAATAGCTGAACCAATTCACTTTCACATGCAATTGGAAGCACATACCAAGGCGATTCATATCATTAATTAGTAATTAATTTAATCAAAAACTTGACCAACTTAAAAAACTAATTTTAACATAGACCAACAAAGCCCACTTGCCTGAGTCATTAAGTCAAAACTTAATCTAAGTCCAACCTAACCAGTAAAGCCCTTGAGCCCATGTCATAATAGTCAAATATAATTGAGTGAAATCGCTAGGCCACAGATTCTAAGCTTTGCATAAGCTTAGAATATACCTGGTCCATAATCGCTGATATCTGATATGATCTATAATAAGTTTTTAAACATGCTAACCTTATTATGTCCCTATTGAATATCTGACGATTAGGTCCAGTCATTTACTCAACAACAACCTTGCCATGGTCACAGTGGCCACGCCTGATAACCACCATTTCCGCATACTGTGTGCAAAATCTGTCACATAATTTAAAATATGGCTGTACCCCATTATTCCCCTCCAACTTTTTCTACTTCAAAAGAGGAAATCCAATGCCTCTAAGAAACTGCCACCACTGCTGTCAAGCATGTTGGTGAACTGGCAGATTTTTCTCCATCCACACGCACCACAAAAGCAGATGAATAATTAACAACTTCTTGATGCCCTCATCCATGACAAACACCATGTTGTTGAACCTATAGAGGCTTTTTAGGCTCAAATTGTTGATCACAACAATTATCTACTCCACCTCAACCCTCATCCCAGGGATGCCCTAGCCCCCTTACTCTCAGCATTGATCCGTTTCTACACTTCTGAGCCTGATGATGACCTGCCTGATCCCCCTCCCCCTCTGCCTTGATGGGATAAGCAGCTCACTGCTATGCCACCTGGTAGGTAATTTCTCATTTTGTTTTGTGTCATAATGGCTAAAAAGGCGGTCAATTCATTTTTTACATTTAGTTGGCTTAGTTTTGGAGTTTCAGTTTCAGTATTGTCCATCCCCTGATTGGCATGCTTCAGTCAAATAAATAAACTGAATTTATGCTATATAAGATACAGGTGCCCTAATTAAAATAGTTTCCATTAGTTGGTGGCGAAGTTGACTTCAAAGCCTGATATAGAACATCATTTTTGTATTTAGGACCACTGAAGCTGAAAGAACAGTTTCTGAGGGGGCGTACAGCATGCCACCTTTGTGGTTTGGGTCAATTATCATGGTAGCTCTGACAAAAGTGCTATCAAACAATAATTATAACCTGCTAATTAGAACTGCTTTCATGTGACACCTTGGGGACGTCATTGATATGACATCAGAGACCTTCAAAATTCTGGGGAAGTGAATCCCATTTTACTTTATTTTCAGTGGAGTGCCAAAGGATCTGGTGCACATGGGGAATATTAACCTGTCATACAGTGATGGGGTTTCCAGTTCACTACAGTTGACTAAAGAGTAAGAACCTGGCCCTTCCCCAGCGGATATATGAATATTATGACTGGCGCTCCTAGCTGTTGGACCTAATTCCATCCCCTCAGGACACCAAATAATAAACACTGGGTTAGAGGTGGAAGTGACAGCTGGGCTTTATGAGGAGGTCATTGGCTCTTATCAGCAATTGTGGCTTGAGCCTCATGTGGCTTCTGGCATTATACTTACAGGACATGGGGAGATTAAGGTCTTTTTAGTAAATCAACAGCATAAGCCAATGCAAATCCGCTGGCATCACATAATGACATAATTACACTTGACCCCTAGTGGAAGAGGTCCTCCAGATTCACAAATTCAGGTCACTGGAAAAATTTGGTCTACCCATCAAACAGCAGCCTGGCGTAATGACATTCATACTGTGGAAGAACTAATAGGGCTATTGGAAGAACAAGAAGACCAAGCGATAGCTTTAATTGACAAATATAAGGAGATTTTTAATGTCAATGAATACGATTTAAGGTGCTCTCAGAGGGTGGTCCATCGATTGGACACTAGGGATCATCTCTCATCAGGTCTCAGCAAATTCGCCAATATAGGGCAGCTGAGGAAGTAGTGACTAAAAAAAAAATTTAAATCTGTTGGAGCAAGGGATGGCCAAACGATCAAAAAGTCCATGGGCTTCACTTGTTTTTTGTTAAAAAGAAGGATGGTACCAATATGGTGGTGATAGACTACAAAAAGCTCAACAGCTTACTGAAAAGGCCTCAGACCCTTGCCTCAGATTGATGATGCGTTGGATCATTTAGGAAGAGCATACTACTTCTTGGTAATGGATCTGATATCAGGTTACTGGCAATTTAAGTTTCATATGGCAGATCAGGAAAAATGCGCCATAATCACAATCAAAGAGCTTTTCCAACCAACATGTATGCCTCATGGGCTATGTAACAACCCAAATTTGTTCCAAAGAGCTATGGACACTATCCTTGGTGACCTGAAGCTGTCATGCATCCTAGTGTACCTCAAGGATATCAATGTTTTTTCAAAAACCTTTTCTGAGCACCTTGACCGTCTTGAAGAAGTATTCTGCCAACTCGCTGGAGTAAATATAAATATTAAGCCTTGTAAATGTCACTTCTTCAAAGACCAGCTAGAATACATGGGTTTATGGTAGACTCAAAAGGGCTGAAACCACAGCTGATCAATGCGGAGGCCATCTAAAAATGACTATGCCAACAAGTAAGCGTGAAATACAGGTAATTTTTTGAATGGTTGGCTACTACTGGCGCTCATCCTTAACTTCAGATGTATTGGGGGCCGCTTATTGAGTTATTAAAGAAGAATGCCGTGTTTGAATGGATGATACACCATCAATGCTCATTTGACATACTTCAGACGGCGCTTATCAGTGCGCCAGTGATACACTATCTGAACTTTGATAAAGTGTTCATCATCCAGATGGAAGCGTCCCTTTCCACTGTAGGTGCAATACTATCCCAAAAGACAATGAGGGGAGAAGCAACCAGTGTCCTAATGCAGTCAGAGCTTGAATTGCCATGAACTTAATTATGCCATAACTGAGAGGGAGTGTTTAGTGGTGATATAATAGCTATAAGAAAATTAGGTGTACTTGTATGGGGTGAAGTTTATAGTCATAACAAATTATGACTTGTTACTCAGGTTGCAGACCCTCAAGGAGCCTGAAGGGCACCTAGCCTGATAGGCCCTCAAGCTTCAGGCTTATGATTTTGAGATCCTCCACCAACCTGGAGCAAAACACCATAATGCTAATTGTTTGTTTAGATTTCCAACGGTTGCCATCATAGCGGATCTGAGCTATGTGATGTATGACAAAATGCTCAGCGGGAAATATGATGATGAACTGCCTTAAGTCGTAAAAGTGATAAACAAGATGTGCGTAAATACCTTCTAACGGAATGATGAGTTGTACAAGTAGATTGGTGATTCTATGGTGAGCTTCCTGCGACCCTTAGAATGGCTTAGTATTATCATAAGCGCATATCTGGAAGTTGGACATGGTGGCATGTGCAAGACATTGTAATTTTTGCACCCTTGGTATTATTGGGAAAGCATAAACTTAAACATGCTTGAGTCAACTTCCTGCTGCCACCAGTGCCAAGGGAAAAGCCATTTCTCCAAAAGTCTTTATTTAGGTTAAAAACCTCATTTTGCTTGGCATACGGTTTCCCTTGATGCCATTGGCCCTCTGCCAATGGGAGCTAACCAGTCCAAATACATTCTGGTGGCGATCAACCACTTGACCATGTGGATTGAAGCACAGGCAATACAGGATTTAGGGACTTTAACTGTGGCCAAGTTCATAATGGAATGTATTATCCAGCGATATGGATTCTCTCAGTTCCTCCTTGCTAATAATGAAACTAACTTCACTTCCCACATCCTTCCAAAGCTAAACAAGCTGATGGCCATCCGCAGGGTTTTGACGACCCCATATAACCCCAAGTCTAATGGGATGGTTGAGCAAGTAAATGGGACTTTGTTAACATACTTTGTAATTTAGTAATAGATTGACCTTCTGATTGGAGTTCCCTTTTATATAACGCCATCTTTGCTTACAATTTTAGCTATCGTTCTGCCACAGGAAATAGTCTTTTTTTCAATTACTATATGGATGACACCCTGCTCTTCCAGAAGTGCTTTATGTTTTCATAAAAAGATACTCACATAATGGATCCTCAACGAAATTTGACTAACCTAATGGACACATTAATCAAGTGGCAAACTGAATCATACTCCTTCAGTCTGGCTAAAAAGGTAAGGAATCAGGCCATCAACCAGGAGCAACGTAGTGGGCTAGCTCAGTTCAAAGACGGAGAGCTAGTTTTATTCCATGACCAGCATGGTTTTGGGTGGAAGCACAAATTTGCCAGTATATGGATTGATCCATTTAACTATTTAGAAAAATGGTGTTGATGCCTATACTATTAAGGAACTCACCAGTGGTCAGATTATCAACCAAGTGCATGTGAAGTTCCTTTGGGTGTATAAACAATATGAGACTTATCATCCAGTCAAGGGGGTAATGTCAAGATTCTGATATGTTTGGACAATAAGCCCTTTTAGCTATGGAAGATTGACTAGAATCCGCTGACCATGATAACTATTTACGATTATTTGAGCACCTTGAGATGAGGTAATATTGGGTCTGGAAGTATAATTATTGGATCACCTCCAAATAAGCAATAAGGCTATGTTGCATAAGATGAATATTGAGTAGAGCTCCTCAAACTAAGATGATAGGGAATTTAAGAATACCATACCTGCCAGAGCCAATGAGAATATGGTGGAACAAAATAGTTTAAGCCAAAGGAGTAGTATCAACTGAAATCACTGATATATAAGCGAGATTGAACTATTGAAGGAGGTTGTTTGTTAGTAGGAAAGTGGAGAGCAGACAAAAAGGTATCCGTTAATATTAAGTTAAAAAAGTTGTGTGGTCAGAGCTAATTGCTTCATAAATTTTTATTATATCTTTTAGCTGTTTAGAGGACTGATGATTCTCAAATCATCTGTCCATTGTTTAGTGGGTTCAACCCTGTGCAACCCTTATGGCATACCCTAGTACTATCAAAAATTATAACTGTGGTAAAGTTCAATGCTTCATTGCGCCCCTCCTCATACTATGGCTATTGAGAATTCGAAACTATAGATATTATTGTATAACAATAAAAACTAGTAATTGAGTTCTTAAATCTACTTTTTCTAATGACACCTTATGGAATGGTTTCCATTAAATCATAAAACAGAAAGCCCTGTTGATTTCACGTGCTATCTAAATCTTCTGAAAGTGCCCAAAAGCTGACCCAGATCTAATTCCTTTTTAATTCAGCTCCTTTAACACCTAACTTGGCAGATGATACCATGCTAATTCAATTAAATCATAAGAGATAATCCAATGACTCCATTAATTTAAGATTAGCTTCCAAAATTTCTGCTTCAGTTAGGGCAATATACAAACTCATCAAAATAACAACTGAATTAACAAAAAAACTTAGAGCTTTACAATCTTCTATATAATGAAATCAAGGATAAGATTTTAAATCTACTATTTTGGTTTCCAAATCTCTTTATCTTATCATTTTATTGAACTTCAATGATTTTACTTTGGATATGTTTTTCTGGTCAAAGACGGCTTTTCTTTCTCATAACAATCACTTTAGTTACTACAATTCAATTCAAACAGCAAATTTGATAATCACACACAGGAAAGATGGATGACTTTAATAACAAAAGTAATACAACTTGGGCGAGCATCATGGCAAGCGGTGCGCTTAACAGTGCAACTAAGGGCAAGAAACGCCCTGGAGGGGGACCAGGAACCCAAGCCATAAAGAAATCGCAAACTCAGACACCATCTGGGTTTATGGTATTTACTGTAAAGCACGCGCAATACATGTACATTCAATTCAACCAACCTTTGTCAAAGGTGGAACACGGGATCAGACTCTTCCTTGGGGATGAGTCACCAACCCTGTGGGAGAAAACATGTGAGGCACAGCCCTCACTTTTCCCTCACGCGTTGTACGTAGCCACCAACAACATGGGATGTGGCTGGATCAATACTGGTTTTGAAACAGCTGTTGAAGCCGATGCCGCAGCAAAATCTGCATGAAAATTGCCCTCCCTGAGGGCAAAAACATTGTGCGCACTGCGCGCACCAGATGGAACAAAGCAAAAACTTTGTTCATCTCCTTTGACTCGCTCCCCACCAACCTTCCTTGTAAGGTAATCGAGGAGGAGCTCCACAAAGGTCTTGTGGCCTACGGAGAAATCCAACAACTTGAATTACAGCGATTTGACTGGATGTTCAACCTGTGCAAGGGCAAAGCTATCGCTGTAGTCAACCCCTTCCCAGAAGTGGAAGAGGATTTATCCAGAATTCCCCACGCAATAGAATTTCACTTTGCAGATGGGGGCTAGTCAGCTTCATTCCAAGTTACACCAGAACGTGCACCACCCATTTGCAACCACTGTGGCTCACTGGGCCATAAGGAACATGCATGCCCTGTAAAAGAGGGCTTAATGGAAAATGATTTTTGTGAAGAAGCTATGGACGAAGATAATGAAAACTTCGCCAAAATGACTGATGGCCACCACCCATTCCGCTGGGGTGAAGATGGACTATACTCCATCATGGACCCAGTTACAAGTAAACATCGTAAAGCAGCACAAAAAGCCCACAAGAGAGCAACGGCTGAAGCGGCGGCACACGCGGGATACGCCATTAACCATGGACAAATTTGGGAGGATATTTTGGATATTCACCAGACCAACCAATCAGAACAATATGCCCAGGTCAAAAATTTTCACAGTAACCAGACTGAGCCACAAAGCGTCATCAGTCATGCACATACTGAGGAACAATGCAACTGCAATTTGGTGAAAATGCGGTGCACAATGCAAAAAAGTTGAACCTCAAAAATATAAAATCCAATCAACAACCTGCATCAAATCAACATGAGACCTGTGCAGGAAAAGTTGATGCAAATGCAAAAAACTGCAATTTTCTTGAATTATTGGGTCAGATCAAGGGAATCAACAATGGCAGTGAAAGAGTTGGAGCACAGATGCGGAGCATGGCCAAAATGAGCCGTGGTGGGATAGGGCCATAGGGTCCCCCCAACCACTCCTGAGGCGCCGCGGGCACCTCAGTGTCAATAGGGATGTTAAATATCGCGGGAGCCAGGGCTCATACGTCCCAAGCCAAAAGCTGGCATTCCTTCAAAAACCTCTTGTAGACATCTTGGCCATCCAAGAAACCCACTGCATACAAGGGGAAGAAGAATCCTGGTCAACCAGGGTCGCACCATCACAATCAGTATGGACATCTCACTGTGGGGTGATAGTCCAAAACAACAAAAAATTTAAAATTACAAATTCACCATCACACTTGCATGGTCGAGTCCTGGTAGCAACAATCACATGCCAAGATGAAATAATTTCGTTAACATGTATCTACGCACCGTGCACTGCAACTGAGAGAAAAAAAAAATTTGAAAAAATTTCTACCCTCACCCTCCCACCAGATATCATCATGTTAGGCGATTTCAACTGCTGGGATAACCCCAATACATATTGAAGGCCTAATACCAGGGGATACCCACCTGTACACATTGAATATCGCACAATGAAGGCATCTCTTGGCTTACAGGATGCTCTTCCTCCCAATTCACCAATCCTTCCCCATATGACAAGATCCAACATACGTGAGGGACTGCTCATATCAATGAGTCGTATTGACCACATCCTCATCCCACAATCCCACCACTCAAGAATCTCCAAATTTACAACTAAAAAGATCAATTTTTCTGATCACCGATTAGTTATGGTGCAGTTAGCACCAACCCAATCCCACACACAGGTGTCGCCTTGGAGAAAGCTTCACCCAGAAAATATAAAATTGCCTGAGATATCTGACTGGGTTGAAAACAAGGCTACAAACCCAGAATTCACAGCCCCATTCACTTCGGATCCCATCAGAACATGGGAAAATTTCAAAAAAGATTTAATCAACAAAACCTGACATATTGCATCACGCAAGTACACCGCGGACACAGCCACAATCAAGTGTACCTTGGCAGAACTAGGTCACCTGGAAAAAAATACTCCGAGATCTGGCTATAGCCCTAATTGGGGACGCAAATGGGCAGAAATTTCAGCCTGACTTAACAATCTCATCTTTGAACTTCAACACAGAATCAAAGTGTTGAACAAAGGTAAGTTCATAAAGGAAGGTGAAACCTGTTTGACATACTTTTTCCGCCAATTCCACCCCCATGGAAACCAGCCCACATGCCCACAGGTCCGCAAGACCAATGGCACTGTGGCAACTGACCCTGAGGATGTCAAGGCGGAAGTACACCGCTATCACACCAAACTATATCGCGATATGCCAACAGATCCACAAAAAATAAAAGAATTTATTTAAACTGCCAAGATACAAAGTACACCACCAAATTACAATATACTATCCCTTATCACACGGGAGGAGCTTTGGGAAACAATTCGCGGTGCACCACGTAGGAAATGCCCAGGGCCTGATGGGATACCCTATGAATTTTACAAAAAATATTTTCAACAAATCGCCCCCTCCTATTGGCGTCAATGAACCAGAGTTTGTTGGAAACACGCCTATTACCAGGAGGCCATGAATCCTACGTTATAACCTTGTATAAAAAAGGGTGACAAGTTGGACCTGGCCAACTGGCGCCCAATTGCACTCTCCAACACTGCTAAAAAATCTAACAAAAAGTCTAGCAGCTAGATTAGGCACAATTGCATCTGACGTCCTATCACCCAACCAGTTTGGGTTTATACCAGGGCGTTCAATATGGAACAACATACACACTGTGGCAAACATTTGCCAATCCAAAGCAACTGATGCCCTGGTCTTCTTGGATCAGGAAAAGGCGTATGACCGTGTTAGCTGGCCATACCTAAAAGAATGTCTACATGCCTTCAAACTCCCACCAAGATTCATAAAATGGGCGATGCTCCTAACAGAATCTGCAACCATGACTGTATGCGGCCCTGGATTCCTAACAAACAATATCAAACCACACAGATGGCTCAAACAAGGGGATCCCCTCAGCCCACTGCTATACAATTCAGCTTTGACCTGCTCCTATGAGTAACTGATTCACGTCTCATGGGGATAACCGCACAAGGACAACCAACAGTCAAGATACTGGCCTTTGCAGATGACTGCATAGCAGGTATAGCAAACAATGAAGATGCCCAACAGCTGGAACACACTCTAGAAGAATACTCCAAGGTGAGAAATGCATCACTCAACAAAAGGAAGACAGAAATCATCCTCTTAGGCAAATACACAAACAATTGGGCCACAACATCAGAACCTCACACCAACACTCGAAAGAAAAACCAAATTATTTTACCCTTTGCAACACTTCCCACCACCACTCCTGTCCAACACCTTGGAATCTGGCTATAATCAGGGGAAGATGCTAATGAGACAATGGAAAGTAACCTGTTACAACGGGTATCCAAACGCGTAGCCTCCCTCAAGGGGAGAACCCCAGCACTAACAGGAAGAGTTAAAGTTGCTAAGTCGCTCATCCTCCCAATACTGTGGTACCAGGCCCATGTGATAGCCTTCTCACCTACCTTTATAACCTCAATTCGCGCGCTTATCCAGGGCTGGCTGTGGCCTGGCTCTCACCCTCCTATACGGATGGAAACACTATTTAGCCCACGCTCAAGCGGAGGCATGGGACTAATAGATTTTCAGAGCCATGCCAATCACATCCTAGGTACCTGGATAAAGGAAATCCTTGCTCCAGACCTCCCACAAAAACATTGGTCCAGAGCAGCAAGGACTAACTTTGCACAGGCGCTCAAATTAACCAACCCACATAGTCCACCCAGACTACTTTCATACCTTGCCAAGCACTCTACTGCAACAGGTCCGCATGGAACCTCCCCTCATTTCAAACATATCCTCCAAACTATCCGCCATATGGGATGGACCATAGAGAACATGGGTACTATACAGGGAAGGGGACGACCCAGCCCCCAGTTCAAATTAAGAAACCCAGAAAACCACCCCCAGAGGGATATGCTCGCAACAACCCCAAGCATAGCTAGGATAGAATACCTAGATATGCTGGACATTCCCTATGATTTAACCACACAGAAAGCAATGTGGAAAATGACACACCACCCACTCCTACAGCCAAGGATAAGAGCAAACGCCTGGCGCTGTTTGAGAAGGAACTATAGGATGGCGGACCGCTCCAACTCCCTCCACAAAACATGTGCAGTATGTGGAGGGGAGGGATCCCTATATCACCGCCTAGAAACATGCCCCCCAACCAAAGCTATATGGCAGGAAGTCGCACGCCTGCTCAAGATTCAAAACGAACAGGAATTCTCGATATCAAAAAGTATCTTTGCGCTCCAGATTGAGTCACCAATCCCATCTACCCTCCGCTCCCTAATAATACTCATTTCAATGTGGACAATACACACAATTGCATTAGATGCATTCAAGGGCACGGTCCCAACCATTCATGGGATTATTAACAGATTCCATGTCCACTTACTAGAGCACTTCCAAGCCTGGCTCTATGGATATATGAGACCAAGACTAAAAGCGCTCATAGAATCATGGTTCCCACTCTGGTTCCTCCACTCAGACCCTTTCCTTAACACCTGCTCCATAGCAGGGGAAGCCCCCTCGGAGTAGTGCACCAACCCCCCCATACCTGGCAGTTCCGCTGGCAACGAGGGTAACTTGAGTACCCTGGGGTGCCCAATTTTTATATTTGTTAGTTATTCTCTTAGTTTCACTTATATTCGGTAATGTCTGTCCCCTGGTCAGCTTACCTCGGATAAATAAAATGTTTTGCTGGTCAAGTCTTCTTGATCTAGTCAATGTCACTCCCTGAAACTTCCAACTTCCAGCGCTCTTATCCTTTTTTTAATCTTAAAAGGCTCTTGCCATTGCCTTCAAGATGCTACTCATTCCCTGCATAATTACGTCCTTGCAGGAACTTAAACAGTTTGATCCCCAATGAATTATTGGGGATATGATATAGCAACCTCCTACACATGTTCCTGTACCATGATTTCTCATATGCCAAGAATTTATTTAAAAGCCCGTCATCTTAATTTAAAGACTTAATTCCAGATCCTGTGCCCTTAAAGTGACTATATGGGCATGTTTTCCAATTTCATATTCCTCTATTGTGGGTTTACTCCAAATTTGTGTTTTCCCACTTAGCTAATTTTAATACTTCAATCACTATTTCTATAATCTCATTTCTGCATAATTCTTATCTCATCTAAAGGATTTGGTTCTTATTAGGTATAGTTCTTGCAAGCATTTAATCCCAATTAATATGATAACCTATTCACTGATGTTTTCATTTAACATCCCGCCCTCAAGAGGCGTTGTAGATAGGTTTAAGTCCTGAGAGGCAATGGTATATATTTGAAATAAAAAAATCAACAAAAATAAATAAATATAGTTTTCTTCTTGATTTATAATAATTTTGATTGATATATTGGTTTTTATATGTAATTTTTAATAAAATTTACACTCTTATAAAATATCTACATAGTACACTATTAATATGCTTAATATTAATGTTCTTGATTGTATAGGCACAAGTTTATGGCCCAATATGACAAAGAACAAAACCATCCATATTTCGTCCAACTTTAGTTTTGAACAAGTATGTTTATTTCAATAGTTAAATTGATCTCCAACTGTGAATTTAAAAGAGGGAATGTCAATTTTTTATTATCAGGTTTTTGTTATGTATTTTTTGTTACAGTGTTGGATTGTAAGCCTGTATTATAGATTTTGTTTTATATATTAGTTAGTTAATATAAGTATATCTCTGGTTTCATCCCTGCGGATAACTCCAGAGCAGAGTATAATGCTAGTGAAGATCTGCTTGCCTCTTATATAACTGCTTAAAAGGTTCCCCAAAGTAGATTACTAGCTAATTTATTATGCAAAGGTCAACAAACACAATTAGGATGCTCATGCAGACATCTTAACAAGAACATTTTCCTAAACGTAACATCTAATATTCTATATAGCCATATGTGTATCTCTTTCATTCCATAAAATATGGAATAGAGATAATAATGCAAGTGCCATAAGTTCATTCAATCAGGAAGCTACAAAGGAAGTTAAATTGGTCACATTTTACTGAGGATAACCTGAGGACATCTATGCCAAGTAATACTTAATTCTAAATCTTATAATACTGTTTTTGTCAATGCAGTTTAAGGTTTTTTCTTTGACCATAAGGTTCATGGGTCAGTTGTGAAATTAATGTATCTGGATCCTGCAGTACTAACGCTCAATGGTCCCATAACATCTGATGAGACTGTGCTCCATGAATACCCTGGACGTACTAGCTGATATCCCGTTCTGTTCTTGTGAAGTTTATGGATTTGGACAAGACGCAATAGTAGATGAGATCAGTAAATTGTAAAGACCTTCAGTATCAGTACTGATGAAGATGTTTCAAAGAGTTTTTTAGGCCACCTTAGCCAACGACGTTGTGAGTGGCACAAATAATGTATGATTGTTTATATGGTTATGAAAATAAAATCATTTTGCCTTCTATAATTTTGTACATTTGTCCATCTTTTATCTCATCGTCTTCCATTGCTCTCTTTAGCGTGATCTCAAAATATTTGGATATAATTGCTAGATCCTCATCTACCATCCGTTGGAAGAACTCATCTGCTTTGCCTTTAGATAGCTAATACTGCTGGAAGTATTGACAGCCCATAAGAATTCTGGTTACGTTCACAGGCATATTGTCAACATATAAATCATATGCCTGAAATTATAAAACCCACCGTGATAACCTTCCTTTTTTTCTTTTTATATATAACCAAAAAGAAAAGCAGTATTGGGTATGGCTTTGAATTGCTTCCTGTGAATGTACATATGAAACATCTTGAAGGCTCAGCTAACTGCAAGTTATTTACACTCAGTTACAGGATACTTTTGCTCCACTTTTGCCAATGTGTGGCTTAGATATACCACAGGATGTTCACCCTGATTTCACTGATTTGTTTGAACATGGCTTTAATTGCTATGTGAGTCATCTGACTGTATTTTATTAGATTGGTAGAAAATTATTCATTTCATTTATGGTACTTTTTTCATTTACTTTCAGAGCTCTTCAAATGTGTTCTGAACTTCTTCATTTTACTCAAATCCTTTCCTTAAATCTTTTGATCTTTTTATTATATACTTTATGCTACTTTTTATAAGTTTTTGATAATTTGCTGATATTAACTGACCATCCCACAGGAAGACTTGAACATTACAGACAATATTTGGAATTCTCATCTATTCAATGGCTTTGATCTTCATTTTCTGAGGTTGTAACCCTCCAATTTTATCTTAATTCCCAAGTATTCAAATTCCTTCAAAAAATAGCTTTGAATTGCATAACCCTTAAGTTTTTAAAGAGGAATTATTGTACGCAATTTTAATAAGTTTTTGTTTTGTGAAAATTTGACTGAATATGTTAAAACATTAATTAGATCAGAACGCAAGAAACTTGAGGTCAGACAAGAATCCATTGCCCTTTAGAAAGTAGCAGCCACTTTACACAATCTTTATGACATCCTTGTAACTTGATAGAGCATTTGTGCTGCTATGACAGCACAAACTTTCTGATCCTCTTTTGGCAACGCAGTTGTCAAACCCCTGGTATCAAATCCATAGCATATAGAACTTAGCCCAAGCTAACGATCTAGTGCATTGCCATTTTTTTTTAAAGGTTAAGGTCTTCTTTGATAATCTTTTTAAAACATCATTTACTGCTGACATCCAGACTAAAACCAGATTAATTATTTTTTTACTATAAATAGGTATTTTTCTTTGGATTTGAAGGGCACAAGCATACCATGTGAAAGCAGTACTGGGATTCTATTTTTAAGCTCATTGGTGCTATGCCTAAGAAGCATGACAAAATATTTTCTTTCCCATAAGCATCACTTTTGTTTACAGGTGGTTAAATTGATTCATCAAATCCCAACTTGTCTTAATTGTTCTGTTTGATCAGGGGATGGCAAAGCGACTGAATCTACTGAAATCACACACCAATGCAACAGAGCTGAAGGGGAACAGCATGGGCCAGAAGGCCCATCTGCTCAACTTTAACCGTAGTGAAAAAAGGGACCATATGTCCCAAACAGTGACTATTTCAAGATTGTCCAAGATTTTTACTGAAATGGCAACATCAGCCACACATTTATAAAGTCCTCACGTGAATATGGTGTGCACATTAACTTTTGCGTTGAGGAACCTCTACAATATGAAGCAGTATGTCAGGCTATCCCAGGACGCTTCCCAGAAGCTGTAAGCTTGACTGAAAAACACTTTTGGGAATCTTAGACCTTGGCTTTGCTACTTATGAGGTCATGGATGCAGCCATAGCTTCCCCATTTGTAATCACCTACCTTAGGCTGAGACTAGGCAAAGAGACTGAACAAATTACAGCCAATATCCAAATCACACGCACCCATTTTTGGGATAATAAAAACTTGTTTGTAGTTCTATAAGGACTCCCAACCACTGAAAAGCGGGACTACCTGGAGGCAGCGCTAACAAGCGGTCTGTGCGCATATGGAGATCTAATTATTTTGAAACGAAGAAAAACCGCCTTTTGCCCCACCTGGCTACATACAAGGCTGTAGAAATGATACGCCCAGGCATAGATGCTGATGTGACATCAATACAATCCCATGAAAAGCGTACATCTTAAACCCAAAGGGGAATCAGTCTCGCCCTTTTTCATTTCGCCCAGAAAAAAGCCCACCCATATGCATGAGCTGCAACAAAGTAGGGCATAAAAACAATGCCTGTCCGGCGACATGGGAGGGAAGAAAGTTTATTGAGTGTGAAGAAGTTCTGAAGGATATAGATTGGGGGGACGCATTAACATCCCGTCTCTGGGGATCACAAGCTAACTATGAGGTAGTCCAACCAGTCTCCCCAGAGCAACGTAAAGAAGCGAAGATGGCTAGAAAGGCAGCGGAGAAGGCCAGTAGCAGAAGAAGGAGGAGAAGGAAGCAGCAGCTTGTGAGGAAGCGACCAAGTGCAACATTGAGCAACAACAAGAGTACCACTCTAATATGACCTCCTTTAAGACAGCCCAGCAGCTGCAAGATATTGAGCAGTGGGAATTTGAATCAGAAATGGACAACGCACACTTCCTACCTGTATTCAATGGAGCACAAACCATTAAAGTAACAGTCAACAAATCCGTTCCACAAGTCAACAGTTTCTCAACCTCAACAGGATGGAGGACAACAGTGCTCACTGTATGGAGAACCCAAATCGGAACTCTGGGCCACCAGAATGACAATCAAGCACACCACCAGCCCAAACCATTTATAAAGGTCCTATGACTAGGTCTAGATACAAGCAAGCCACCTCAGCTGCACAGGGTTAATCTTGACCTATGCAGTTATAGCAAGCATGCTGGGATCGCTAATAATTGGGACTCTCAACATAGCAGGATTCACATCCAATAAGTCCCTGGATAAGAAACGAGGACTCCTGCTAAACCCACCAGTGGACGTGCTTGCCTTTCAGGAGAGCAAGTGCACCACTGGAAAGGAAGAATAGTGGTCCAGTATCTTTCTCCTAATGCAAACATTCTGGACCAGCTTTTGAGGATTTTTAGTCAAAGCATCAGCTTCCATAACAATCACCAAATACTACTCTCATTAGTAAGGAAGGGTTCTAGTTTTGGCCTTCAAATGGGGTAATCAATCATTCCAGGACGATTCAGTATATGCCCCTGTTGAAGCGGACAAAAGGGAAGGATCTCTGAGTAACCTAATTGACTTGAACCATCCATAAGAAACGATGTATCTAGGGATCTTTAATTGCTGGCTGGACGGAACTTGTGAAAGATGGCCAAATCTCATAAACCCGCCAATAAGATCAAACCACTTACAGCAATTAATGACAAAAATGGCCTTCTAGATGCTAAAGCGCTCTCAAAATCATTCTTTCCAAATATGACGCGACCAAATATTGTAGGTAATCAATTAATCAGCGCCAATAGATTTGATTGGATACTCATACCCGTGTCATTGGAATCACAAGCTGAAGAATTTTGCAACAATCGACATACATCTATCTGACCATAGAATGATGAAAATTAGTATCCAATCAAAGTAAGGACTGCACAAGAACTAATGTTGGAAAAGGATGCTGCCAAATAATGTGAATCTGGTCCAAGTAGAATATCAGATAAAAAGACATGTAGACGAACTGCCAAATGCACTGATGCTGAAACCTTATGGCATCAGTGGCAAAGTTTAAAGAAGGAAATTCTATCCGCCCCATCCCACGCAGCCTCCCATCACAAAATGAAGGAAATAGCAGACCTTTCCAAAGCTCAGAGAACATTAAACCATCTGGAAATATACTCACCTCTTAGCGGCTACTTACCACAGTGGGCTAGATATTGGGCAAAACATACAATATTTTTCAAGAAACATAAACAACTCCAAATGCACATGGAGGCCCTCCAAGAAGGTGCCAAATGGGGTTGTTCATGAGGATCGACTGTCCAAGTTTTTCTATCAGAATTACAAAATGAGGTCAAAGAATGCCAGTCTCCCCAAATTTTAAACATGAGAAGGCCAAACCACTAGCAACCCAGAAGAGGTAGCATCCATCATCCACTCCTACTACTCAGAACTGTATAAGGCAGCCCCAAAAGAGGAAGCTGCTAAAAACTACTTCATCAATGCTGTCCCCAATCACGCCGAGCATTTAGCCAACACTGTTGACCCAATAATGGAGGATGAGCTATCGCAGATTTTATGGAAGCTCCCTACCAGCAATTCACCAAGACCAGACGGCATCCCCTATGAGTACTATAAAGCACACCGTGAAGTAATAAAGAAGCCCATACTATATCTCTTTAACTCAAATCTGCAAGAGGGAGGGTGATCCCAGTAGGCGCAGAAGCCTATACCATAGTGCTCCACAAAAAAGGGGGACCATACTGACCTGAACAACTGGCGATCAATATCTCTAATCAACGCTGATATGAAGATAATGGGAAAGATAATGGCTAATCTTCTCTCAGAAAAAGTCAAGGAGTGCATTGCCCGCAATAGCATGGTTTCACCACAGTTTAGAGCATTTTGGACAACATCCACCAAGTAAACTAAACACTGGGAGGAGCATCTAAAGGGCACGCTCTGCTTTCTAGACTAAGCTAAGGCATACAACAGATTAGACTGGGAATAATTGGCGGCAATACTTCACAAACAGGGCTTCCCCAAACCCTTTATCTCATGGATAGCAAACGATCAGCTGACATCCACCTTCTCAGTTCTAGGTTCTACGTTCAATTCTCCTCCTGTCACAACAGAAAGAGGCCTCCATTAAGGGGACCCACTTAGCCCTATCCTGTACAGCCTCACAATTGACCCACCTCCTACGGGTGATGATGAAACATTTAGCTGTTATTGAGCACAAGGGTCAAAAAACACTTAAAGTTTTGGCCTTCACAGATGGCTGTGTGGTAGGGGTCTCATCCAAGGCGGATTCAAAAAGGGTAGAGAAGATAATCACCCTATATGAAAAAGCCTCCTAAGGCAAGCTCAACAAAGCCAAATCACAAGCCTTGGTGCTATAAAATTTCAAGCGCCTAGTCCCTGGAAAAAAGAGGACAAAAAGAAAAGTCACAAACACAAGCAAAGTGAAGAAGTGTAAAAGGTTAAGCTTTATCACACCACCTTTTCAGATGCCTTGCCCAAAGGAACCCATCAAACACCTAGGGATCCCCATCACAAGTGCGGGTATAGCAACTCAAGAGATGGAAGAGAAGCTACTTTAGGATATTTTAAGGACAGTGGCAAGGTGTAAGTTCAGAAAGACACCTTTAGCTAGAAAATGTCGCCTGCCAATACTATGCTCTTCTCAAGAATTTGATGCCCTGAACATGCTAAAGCCTTTAGCAAAAATTTTTTAAGAAAAAAACTCACATCAATTCTACAACCTTGGTTTTGTGGCTCATGCTCCCCCCAGACAGGATCATTACACTAAGGGGGCCAACTTCTGAAGGTGGGGTGGGGTTAATAGACCCTGAACGTAAAAATGCAAACATATTTATGAAATGGATTAGTGCTGCGACCTCACAAGAAGGGAGTCCGCCTCCTTGCTCATCTGCAGCAAGGACCTAGTTGGCCAGAAACCTAGCCCTCAGGAACCCAGGATCCCCAACTACCCTATTCAATTACCTAGGTTCACGCCCAGAGTTAGTAGGGCTATGGGATGTAACGCCAGAGGTCAAAGCAATGCTTCATTATTTAAAATATTAAAAATATTACCAATAATCAAACTTAAACCTCAAAAAATGCGCCATGGGTGAAAATGGAAAACTCTAAAACTTGATCGGCACCCAGCACCACCAGCCAATGTGAATTCTGAGGCCCAAGCATCCAGCCAATCCCAGCAATGAATTTCTGGATAGTAATTTATTCTCCCAAGCTCCATAATACCACTTGGAAAACATTGAGAGAGCCTCTACTTCACACCAAAATTAAACCCTGCGTGGAGAGTTGCTAAACGCCTTCTTAAGACAGAGGAGCTTTCAAACGCCATGCACAGGCAGTGCACAGTGTGCAACGAAGAAGATTCGCTACACCACAGGTTTGTTTCACATAAAACATTGGTAAGAGTCTGAGAAAAAGCTGTGCTCTTAGTTTAGCTACATTCCACAAATCTCAACCACATAGCCAAGGACTGGTGCTTCCAGGCTGGGTCAAGGCATTGAGACCTTGATCACAACAAGATAATCTTTATTTTAGCGTCATGGGCGATCCATATTATTTGGGTTGCCGCCACTGCAAACCCACAAGGGTCTTGCCCAGCTAGGGCTGTCAATAACTTTTTTTTAGTTTAAACAAAAACTTTAACTACTGAATGTTTGGGGATGCCATTCCACCAAAACAGCATGCGTAAGTAGCGTCTTAGGCCATTTCTACACATGTTTAAAATTTCCATGGTGCAATGAACATGTTTATGGAAAGCCCATTTACCTAAGGCAACTGCGTCTCCCTCAACAGCAACCCACAGAAAGGCACAATGCTAAGGTTGTGTGATTAGCATCTAAAAACTCCATTTGCAACCCACTTTAAAAATATTCCCATTTACTTGCCTATCCCATCCATGAGTGTGTCATTTCCAGTTGCATAATCCTGAAAAAAATTAAAATGAAAAAATTAAGACTAAGAAGCCAGACCGTAAATACTTGAAGATGACTAAGTCTCATGAAAAATATATTTCTATTTAAAAGGTATCAAGTCTCAGTTTAGGTCCCATCAGCTAGAGTATTCACCCTATAGTAAGTACAGCTGAATGGACTTATTTAAGTCAAGTATGAAAATGAAATATAGAATTAACGATGATACTTCATTCTAATATAGAGTAGAGTTTTTATACATCAAATTAAACAATACAAATTCCAAAAGGTGAAGGATTAATAAATATGTAGGGGGAGGATATGGAAAATAGGCTTTTTATCAGGTGATCATTCCAGAGGGTATAATACAATTTGTATCATATTTATGATAGGGCATTAGTGGTGAGTTGAATACTCAAGTTATTTGAAATTGGGGGTCACTTAGGTTGATCACTTGGCAGCTTTTTTGTTTTTACCCTTTTTGGGTTCATCTTAATTTGCTACCTTGAATGACACCTTTAGTCATCGTCACCTGATCTTCTTTATAATATTTCATTTTGATGATGTGGGACTTCATCTCAAGAGTATCTTAGACTTAATTTATTACATCAGGTTTTCCTAGAATCAAACTAAGTTGGATAACTTATGATTTCTCTGGGTAATTTATTGAGGTGATTCCTTTTACCCACTTCTCAGATCTAGGTGTTGAATTGGATGAGGTGATCAATTAGTCAATATTTTCCCAACATGTCTGATATATGGATATATAACATCAACCCTTCAAGAATATTGGAAGGTGAGTACTAATGCAAGAATTTTCTATATATGTGGTTGATTGTTAATCATGTTTCCAAAGACTTGATTGAATATTTTTCTTCCCATTTGTCCATGATAGTGTATAATCCATCCCAGATGAGTATATTTTTCTCTTTGGGCACTATTCAATTGTTATAGTTTTTGATTATTCCAAAATCTCAAAAGTGGGTAAAGGTTGTTGAGTTGTATTTACTGCTTGACATTCTCTTGTAATCGTCTTAGCTAGATTTGTCTTTATCTCTGACTGAAGTTTTATAATCTATTGGGCTAATATCCTTAATGTTTTCTCAGGCTCTTTGATATTGTCACTAATAACTTCTTGAGCTAACAAAGATGGGATTCCATGTTCTCTTCCATATAAAGCCTTGAAGGGAGACAGTATATTAATTTGGTAGAAACTTATCCTGTAAGCCATCAATGCACTTGGGAGATATTGTCCAGTGTAATAATCATATTGGCCATCTTGCTTAATATTGAAACCACTGTTCCATTTGCTCTCTCTACATTCAATTTAAATAAAGTGTTATAAGGTGCTGTCAATAGTTGTTGAGTTCCCATGCTTGTGGTTAAAATCCTCACAACTTTTTAAGTGAAGTTCTTCACACTATCACATAGTAGAACCTGCAGGCAGATATGCCTAGTAAATATGTTTTGCTTAAAAAGATAACAATAGCATTAGCGGTCTGTGTAAGGATGGTAATTTCTTTGATCCACTTCATAAAATGATTGATCCCTACTAGTATGTACAATTTTTCCTGTGTATTCAGGTAATGGACCTATGACGTATAAAATGATGCTGTGAAACGGCAGGTGAGGAGCCATAAGACTGATAATCATACTTGGCCTTATAGCAGCGTCTGCTTTTTACAAGCAATGCAAACGTCTAAGACTTCCACTATAGAGCTCGATATTCCTTCCCAATTGTAACAATCCTTGATCAATTTGTATGTTTTCCTGAGTCATCCATGTCATAAAGTATTGTAGTCTTCCATTATAACTGGTACCCGTATCAAAGGTCGCAAGTATAGTATCTAGTTGGTTCTGACTTTCTTGTAGATTAATCTGTCAAGAACCTTTGTATTTTGAGTGTATCATTTGAGCATCTTCTGAACAGGGTCATCTTCATTATCCCAGGTCTGTCTTCATGAGTAGGTCATGTAACTGTTCAGCTTCGCTATTGTCAAGATATAGTAAGGGCAGTAAAATCAGTCCATCTACATTCATGTGCTTCTTTTCAACTCGGTGGACAATATTTATGTCATAGTGTTGAAGCTTGAGAGCACAGCGAGCTTGTCTTCCTATCAGATCTTTCATGTTTTGCAGCCACTTTAGAGAGAAGCGGTCTGTAACAACCGTAAAATCCATATTATACAAGAAGGTCCAGAAATTTTTCACCACTAGAACAGCTAAACACTCTTTCTCCATGATGCTATAATTTTGCTATAATAGGATACCAGGGGTCAATATGTCCTCATCTGTTTGAGAAATGATGCCCTATGTCTACTTCAGAGGTGTCAATAAACAGGATGAATGGCTTCACATAGTCCAGATGTCATAATATTAGTCATATCTTCAAACTTTGATTGACTCAAATGAAGTTCTTTTCTCTACTCCCTATATGAAAGGGGCGTTTATGGCAAGCAGTCAGATAATATGTTTGGCAAGTTAAGCGAAATAAGGGATAAATTGATGGAAATATCCCATAAATACTAAAATACTTGCATGTCTCAAAGGCTCTTCAGCTCAGGCATCTTGGAGATTGCTTCAACGTTGTCATACAATGATTGAATTCCTTCCCACAATATGGCGTGCCCTAAAAATTCAAAGTTCTTCTGGAAAAAGGTACACTTCACAGGTTTTATCTTTATATGATTCTTTCTTAGTCATTGAAAACTGACTTGAGGTAATATAGATTCTTGGTAAAGGTTTTGAGAAGCAATTATGTCATCTTAGTATAAGATCACACAGCTGAGCTTAATCATGCATAATGTTATCCATTGCTCACTAGAATAAGACAGGAGCATTGTATAGTCTCTAAGGGAGCTTGTAGGTTGGAATAATCCTTCCATGCATATCAACGCACATTTTTTTCTTGGTCTTCAGACTAAAGATTCATTTGCCAATAACTGCTGGCGAGGTCCATTGCAGAGAAGAAATTTGAGCTGGAAAGTTTGGCCGGGGCATCATTAATCTTGTGAATCAGATAACTGTCCTTCTTAGTGAGGCTCTTTATCTTCTTGTATCCATCACTATTCTGTGACCATCATTTTCTTCTTTATGAGTAACGGCGGGGATGCCATGAACTCTGGGAAGGCACTAGTAAGCCGACGTCCAATAATTGCTTGATATCAGTCTTCATTTATTGCTCCTCTACTTTCAACTTCCTATATGGCATCAATTGGATAGGGGTTGAATCTCCTACATTTATATTATAAGTCCAGTCTATCTTGTGACCATAGTCAACATTTGACGTGGTTAAAACATCCTGGTAATCTTAAAGTATTTGGAGCATTTTATCAGGTTACTCCTAATTTAACTTATTAGATATTTGTTCTTAAGGGTTATCAAAAATCAAATTGTCAGCGGGTAGGCCAAAATCAAGGCGAGTACCAATAAAATTTACCTTGTCAATTTTAGCAATGAAAATTAATTTACCTTTACTAAATTCTTGATGATCCTTGACTAGAATATCACTGTTGGTAAAGTTCCCAAGTATTAGCTCAATAGGCTGCTAATAATCTAGATTGAGGACTGTTGAAATAACTCTTAGTCAAAACCTACTTACTTCATTGAAATTCATAATGTGTGGCAAGCAGTTTGGGGGTATACTAAGGGTAATGTTGGTGGAAACTAATCTTTGCTCTCCTGGTTCAATATTTAACTCCTTGGTAGCATAAAAAGTATTTCCTAAGCTTCATCTAGGAATCAGTTAGATTTTACATGTTTCTTCCAGAGGTAGTATATTGCAAAGGTAAAATGAAAACAGGGTACTTGACCTGACAAGAGTAATTATTTTTGCTAAATTTTTAATTCCCGAGTATAAGGGAGATTAATAGTTGAGGAGTGATAAGTATCTTTTTTTCAGGTTAATAACTCCTTTGTATTTATACATAAATTGCATCCATATTAGTATATCATATTGACTGTTGTCTGAGGCAACTGCAAGGGCTGAAAATACCAATTTGACAACTTGGATTGGTATTGATGAATATGAACCCATTGCCATGGTGTCATTTAGACTGGCGTCAATGTACTCTTTCGTGTTTTCAAAATCTGGGACAATCTTAATCTTTTCAATTAGACAAGATGAAACAACATTAATGGGTGAACCCCATATCAACATAGCCATAACACAGACCTTCGGAATTACCACTTCCACTTTAATAATGGTTCCTCCAAACTTTGGTGAAAGGGCTAACACCTCCTTGAGGCGGAACGTTATATGGTGCTTTTGGGCAATCGCAAAATATTCTTCTTGATTTCCATGAGACTGTGAACGCTCAAGATGGCTTAAGTCAATATGGCAAGGTACTTATCAGCATCATTATCTTTATCAATTATCTAGGGACACACAATAACTTGACTGAGGTAAGTGCCATCATGAACCTGGCCGTTATCAATATTAGTGGCGTTCAGATGGTCCAGAATTTCAAGCATACTGGGTGATTCTAAAATGTAATAAACTATGTCCTCATAACCCTTCAGAATCATCATCAGGTTCATTTTCAGTGTAAGTGAAATGAGCAACAGCAATGTTATATTTTCAGGTACTTTGGTTAGATCAGCTTTAGAGGTACACGACCCTAAGCCAACTTCCTTTTCCCTGCTCAGAAAGGGCAATGTCAAGATTTTGATATGACTGACAATAAGCCCAAAATGGCTATGGAAAATTAGCTAGAATCTGCTGGCAATTATATAGAGTATGAATATTTGAGTGGCTTATGATGAGGTGATATTGGATCAGGATGTATAATTATTGGATCGCCTCCAAATAAGGCTATTAGGCTAAATTGATGTATGACAAATAATTGGTAAATCGCTTTGAACTGAGGCAATTGTGAATTTAATGAATGGTAGACTCTGCTGGAACCAAATGATAATATGGAAGAATGAATAGTCTAAGCAAAAGTGTTGGTATTGACTGAAATCACAAATTTATAAGCAAGATGAGAAGATTAAAAGGAGGAGGATTATAAAGAGAAGAGAGTGAGCGGAACAGGGAGTATCCACTGAAATATTATATCAAATAAAATAGTGTCATTGTGGAAATTGCTCCATAATTTATTAGGCTTATTATGTTGTCTCAAGTTGGATGATCTTCATATTATTAGTTCTATTGCTCAGTGGGCTTAACCCTGTGAAAAAACCCCATTGGCGTATCTCCACTATACCGCCAAATTTATAACAGGTAAGGTTCCTCTTATAACACATATACACATTATGTTTATTCTTATTAAATTAGTTGTACATTGGCTTTCCTCCTTCTTAGGCTTTGCTTCCTCCATGGTATACACTCTGGGTTTTGTGGAAGCATTTCTGGAGTTCTCTGGCTTATGTATGTCAACTACATCAAGTAGGGATTCTTTAATGTCTGAAACAGAATTGAAGCTTCATTTTATGGACGTGATGTGCATGTCTAGGTCAGGGTTAATATATAAATTTAGCAACGACAGTGGCTACAGCATCATCCAGAGTGAGCAACTTCAAGGTCATCAGCGTTTGGGCCTCTATATAAAAGTGATCAGCGAATTTTAAAAGGGTTTCATTACAGTGTAGCATGATTCTCATGATGGCCATTTTCATAATGCTCAGGCTCTTCTTTGACCTGAATTCTTTGTTGAGCATCTTTTTTCACTTCTCTTCAGGTATGCAGGTCGTCCATGTGAGGCATCATAACCTCTTCAGCCATACATCATAAACAATATAAAATATGCTTAACATTATGATTTTTAGTCACACCTTACATTGCGGATTCTTAAAATGGAGAAAGATGTGATACTCCTATCGCCAGATGTAAACCTGTCTTTGAACGTAGGCTAAAGGTAACAGCCTTTATTCTAGTAGCAACATGTACTCCAGGAGCTTTGGATTTGGTAATTTCAGTTCTTATCTCTTTATGTTTTACTTGACGTTCAAGTTAACAAACTTGGTCCTGTAGAGAATTGAGATATTTCTCCATCTCCCCAGGGTAAGTCTTAACATAACATCCAGTAGACTGATTCCTTTCGAAGACAATTTAACAGCATCCAATTCTAAACGTGGATGTCCAAATTGTGGATTTGTAGGCAAGCGGATGAGTAGTATGTCTCAAAAGCTTTTCTAATCCTCCAAATAATTCTATGCGCTGTTTTAAATCCTCCTTCATCTCTTTGCAATCGGCGCTCTGAGGAGGCTTGTTAGTTTTGGTTTTTAACTCTTCTTTGAGAGTATCCAACGTTTTTCAACCTCATTGAGTCAACGATAGACTTGGTCAATGTCCTCCCAACTGAGGTATTTGTCTCTTCACTTTCAACTGTCGAGTAACTCAGTTATGGGAATATTAGATGCCTGAGTTACGCAATTCACTAGATCCTGTTCAACCTGAACTACTTGAAATAATTATATTTTGTGACACTGATAAAGTCTCAGAGTTTCAATGGGCCTCAAGGTCATCATTTCGTTGTAGTCCTTGCTCTATACAGGCCTTAAGGACAAATATCTGTTCTTCCTCCTGTTGGCGGCTAGTGGAAGTTTGCGCTCCCATTTTTCCACAAGCTTTGCTATCTTGTCGTCAAAACTCTCAGAAAAGGCATCAAGTAATTGTTTAATATAACCGTTGGACTCTGAGATGTTCTTTTGAAGGAGCTTAACAATTTCCTCCACATACTTGATAACACCAGAAGACAATCGTCCATATTTGATTATGGAGCTGAATAATGTAGGAATGGTTCACTTTGAGCAAATGTCGGACGTCCTACACGTTGTGATGCTAGATAATATACTTTTCATAGGGCACTTAAAAGTCCCCTGGGGATTGATATGATGGTAGAGTTCCTCTTTATAGAAAATTTGTAAATGCATGTTATGATGAAGCGCTGGGTGTACAAATTGCAAAACATAGCAAGAAGGATTTACACTTGATCCATAACTCTCTGGGAGAGAACTGGTTTCAGATAGGCTCATGGGAGTCTTGTCCATGGTGGATGTCCTTTTGCAGATGGCTCTTTCTACTGGGTTAATGACTCTATGAAGTAACTCTTTAATTCCTTCATTAAAAGAACCCAGTATGACAAGATTCAGGACTCTTCAGAGAATTTTATTGAACTTCTTCAAATGTGACAATGGGTGGACTTTAGATTGATCATCTTTTAACGTTTCCGTTGTGCACCCAATAGGTGACACTATCAATAAGTTTATCTTCCATGGTGCGATCAATTAATTAAAAAGTATTTCTTGAGCCTCAGCTGACCCCTGTAGTGAGCATCAGCCTGTTGGGCTTCCATTTTGAAGCTCAATTGTGCTATGCCAAGAGGTCTGACAGTCAATACTTGAAGCAGACTATATTGCATGACAAATACTTTTTATTTGAAAGGGTGCCAAGTCACCGCTCAGGTCCCATCAACTATAGTATCCATCCTATGTTAAGAAATGCTGAATAAATTATTAAAGTCAAGTATCAAAATGAGATATAGAATTAATGACGTAGATTTACTATAGCTAAGATATGGTTTTTATGCGTTGTTTTCAACGCTATAGACCCTAAAAGAAAAAAGATTAGTAAAATGATAGATGAGGAATCCGGAAGGGAGTCTTTTGATCAGGTGATGCATTCTGGATGGTATAAAGCCTTTGTATCATATCTTTGATAGGAAAAAATGGTGAGTTGAAAATCTAAGTTGGATGAGACTTGGGGTCACCTAGAGAATTTTACAGCTTCTTTATTCTTGCCTTTTTTTGTTCATTTTATTTTATGCCTCAAGTGCCACCTTGAATTGTTGTCGCCTAGTCTTATTATGATCCATCATTTTGATGAGGCGGGACTTTATCTCAGGGTACCTTAAGCTCAATTTGGTCCGTCAGGATTTTCTTAGAGTCAAGCTGAGCTGCTCCAACTTTTGTTATCTCCAATTAATTTACCAAGGTAATTCCTTTAATCCCTTTCTTGGTCTAGGTGTTAATTCAGCTGAGGGAGTTGAATGGTCAATATTCTTCCCTTCATGTCTGATATCAGTATATTGAAAAAGGAGCTTTTTTATTTTCTTCAGAAACCATTAAATCTTCTTTTTTAGTACTAGATGGTCACCATTAAATCTTCTTTTAGCTTTTTTTGTCTCAATCTTATTATTTTCTGATAGCCCAGTGTCAACCTGATGAATCAACATGCTTTTTGTATCTAATATCATGGTTATCTTGAGAAAATTTTACTTGGTGCTTATCAGGTAATTTAACTTAAACTCCTTCTACCTTTTTGCTGAAACAACTAGTTGATCCTGATTAATTAAAGTGTGTATTTTTTGAAAGTATTTACAGAAAATATTTCTTCTAAAGCACAAAATTCATGGAAGACTTTACTTTTTTATTGGGACCATCTGTGTGAATGTAATTATGTAATTTCATTTAACTTCATTTGGTTTTTTACTTAGATTAGCAACTAATTTTAAATCTCTCTGTGACTTGGCATCAAATTTTAGATCTACTTAAGGTTTATTTCTTACTTTTCTATGGAGCTTTAAATTCCTCATAAGATTCTTAGGGCATCAAGTACTAGACTTAACTATTCAACCTTCTTTATGCCAGGCTGAATAGTCTTCTGCAACTTTGCCTAATTAAATGCTTCATTTCACACTCAGGTCTGTAGTCAGGATTTGTATGTGTCTTTTAACTACCTTATAATAATTAAGAATATTTCTGTCTTTGTAAAAAAGATTTACAAAGTTATTTCGTCTACTCAGTGGATTACCCCTTTTCCAGTTATGGAGTAACAACAATGTCTGAACTAAGTTTTTATGGAAGTTTTTTAATCACATTTAACATTAAATCTCCTCTTGAATCTAGCTCTAATTAAGATGTCTTTATTCTGGTTAGGAAGTATTATTATGGTTCCAAGATGACTTAAGACCCAAAGTGGAGAGGTAGGGCACATTATTTCCACACACCGTGGTAAAATTGGGTCTCACCAATCCATATTCCTTCAATGTTCCATATCCAGAGTGAACTTCATACAATTTACAAAATTGTTAGAAATTTATATGAACTGGAGCACTGCTGTTGGTATTGCCCTCACTTTTACTTAGTTGTCTAAATTACCACAGCTATATTAGACAATAAGAAAGAATGTTTACTCATCACTGCTCCCTGAGTTTGATCCTGGTAGATGGACTTTGGTAGGGGACGATTATGAATTTTTGGCATTGTGCACCAATGCCCTGAACTGAGATAGCAAATAGCAAGACATACCATGGAGTTCCTGGCCTATCATATGCCGCACATGGAGGTTTTCCAGGTTTTATCCTCCTTTCCCATTTCTTCAATTTCTTAATTGGTGCGGTATCATCCCCAGGTCAGCCCACCTCAAATAAAATTAAAAAGATATACTTAAATAAATATAAAAAAGAAAGAACGTTTACTGTATATATCATGAATCCAAATTTAGTAAAGAATCAAGGTTATTTGGGTGTAAACATCGGGAAATAATTCCAGGATAGTACTAGCAGTTGTAGTGATTATAGTTACTTATAAAAGCTTATGGTAGCTCTTGCTCAATCAATGTATTTTTTACTTTAATGACCAACAGTTTATCATAGGGATGAGTTACTTCTTCTTTATTTATGAGCAAACCCCTTTGCTTTGGATATTATTATTGTATTGACATACTGTTAGTATTCTAACTATATAAAGTTTTTCAAGTGTGTTTAAAAGTTAGCATTCTATTTACTTGGGCAATGTTGCCATTTTGATTTAGCTAGTTTTAATCATTTTTAGTCTTTAAAATGGGAAGTATCAACTTAACTTTGATTGATTGTAGCTATATAACGAAATTAAGGCTTCCAAAACTATCAAAGATGTTCCTCAATAACACATAATGGTCCAACCCTTGATGCACAATTGCCACAACTTTATAGAATGTTCTTAAATCTCCAAATTAATCATAAATCCAGAGGTGATTATAACTATGTTAATGACTATTTTTATGGCAATTAGTGCGATGTTTATTATAATTAAGTTGTTAGTTTTTTGTCTTAAACTTAAATTATGTTTTTCTTAAACTATGTTTGGGTAACCCCTAGAATATTGTAAAAAGTATTTCATCTTCTGGTAGAAACTACCAAATGTGGAAATTAGATAGGTGACATTTGATTTCAACTTGTCACTTATAATTACCCCACATTTCATCCCTAATAAAATACCTTTTTAGTACTAGCTTTTTCTGGTAATTTAATATTATATTGTTAGGTAATAGTTGCCTTCATTTTAACAAAGATCATATTGTCTGCTGAACCATTTCTGGCTTATATCATGCTTCCTGCCATCAATCAGTGAAGTAAATTTATTTACAATCCCTGAGAACCTTTACAACTGCCAATTGTAACAAGTGGTGCGCAATATAGGGGGCATCTGAGCTTATTTTTCTTGTTATGAGTAGATACAGCATCAGTGGTGAGTCATCTGGTGTGTGAAGCAATGCCCAATTTGAGATGTAGAGGTTATTAAAGTCTTTTTAATGATATAACAGATTACTGTTTTAGTAGAGCTTTTTGGAATTCATATTGGCTATAACTCCCTTACAGTTGAAGAATTCAGGCCAACTTCTATACTGCCTGAATTAAAAATAATAATGTTCCTAGTTTAATTGAAGTCTTGAATTGACAATGGTGGGATGTGGTGCTCATTAGAAGGCAATTACTGGAATTAATTGTCTAGATACAGAAAACAAAAACTTTGTCCTACCCAGAATGACAACAACTGAGCGCATATAAAGTGAGTCAAAGGATGTCATTATGAGTGAATTTTGCACCCCAGAGCGCCATGCAAACTATTACAGAATTTATGTTTACAAAGTTCAAGAGTTTTGAAGCCTTAGATTCTTATGTCAATAGTTCTATCAAGAAGCTCAGATCCTTACTGGGAGGTTTGCGCTAAATGATTTTAATACACAAAAAGCAATTAAAATGTCACTCTGTCACTATAAGAATTAAATTGAGTCATTATTTTGGCGTTAAATTCTTATACAAAGACATTACAGATGGTTGGCTTTTTTAAAGTTGTGGAACAGCTTTGAACCCTAAAACTAAGTTAAAAATGTGAATTACACGGGGAACTTTGCCAAAACAAAACTCTAATTAATTTGTCATCAATGTGGCAATGAAGGCAATATTGCAAAGTTTTGCAGATAAACAATAAAGGACAATGTCAACCTGGTTATACCTAATGACAAGGTGTACCAATGACTTATTGGGGAAAAGTTCAGGCGGTATAGACAAGGATTAGTCTATTTTCGCCTATGCTCAAGTTCCACCAGTCCAAATAAAGGCAACTGAGTCTGTAATTGAAGAAGTGACACAGCCTTTGTGAGTCAGTTTTTAAACCAGATGTTTATTATGTGCAGTATAATTTTACTTTACATCTAGTTAGCAAATTAATTCTATTATATACCATTAAAGAAATTATTTGATGTAGATGAACAACTTCTGCAAGCACTAGATTCTGCAAATAATGCTTCTATTTTACAAGTAATCATTGCTTTACATTACTCTAATTGTGCATATGCATATTGGTAAATTTAGAAAATATTAAGAATAATTATCATTAGTGGGTGAAAATTAACATTATCTCTACAAAGTTGTGAAAAAACTAAGGCTTGCATCTGATCTAAATCATAATAAGGTTTATGGGACTGGGGCCTAAAAAACTACAAATCCTAAAGAGGCATACAGTGCTTTGGTTTATGGTATGGAATACTATTGTTAAAAACACCTGCAATTGGTCTATCAAACCAGAACTACATTATATCAATTGTCACAAACTTCATGCGACAGTATGGGTTTTTAGTGTGATTTTAAATGAAATACTTTAAAAATCTTATGGAAAGGTTTGTCACTGTTTTATAACAGAAAACGGAACCACCCCGTAGACAAAGATATAAATATAACAGTCAAATATGTTGATGTTATTATTTCATCATTTATTGTAAAAAGGGTTATGCTCTAAAAAACCGCCTGATAAATTAAAGAGTGCCAAAGAATTACTTTAAGGGTGCAAAGGCTGAAGATTGTTAATCCTAAAGAGCCTTACAATGTTTAAAACTAGCCTTACATAGGAGATTTCTGAACAACTCTATGCCAAAGTCCATGCACCATGGGAAAAAGCCTGAACTGAACCATATGACGCATGTGATATAATCCCTAGTCATGGTGAAATTAAGGTGTTGGTTGCCAATTTATTAAATAGGCCCAATACAGACAGAAAGAAACTTAAGTGGTAACATAAGTGTTATAGATTTTGGACAGTATCATTAGGATCTGCCATATTGTTTCCAAATGTTGAACCCATCAAACAACAGACAGACAATGTGGGGATTGTCGGTCCTTCCCACACATTTAAAACTATATTAAAAATAGGAACAATCTCCCCAACTACTCTTTTATTTGAATTTTAATATATACAGCGACCTTTTGCTGTTCCGATCTCTCTATTATTAACAACCTACTTTTCTCAATCGCCCATCTTGCTTATATACAGCAGCTTTGGATGATACCACTCTCATAGCTTGGATTATTCTATTCCGCCAATTTTCCTCGATTTCAGCTTGTACTTTTTTAGCTCTCTATCGCCCTAATTGGAGGCGGTTTAATTTGTATTCGTTGAATGTTGACATTGCTTTTTGCTTTATTGCCTTATTCCAGAGGCAATACAATAATAACCCATTAGATCCCAATATTGCTTCAACTCAAGGCGCTCAAATTATTGTAACTGATATCATGTTCAGCGGATTCTATCCAATCCACCCTAGCTGTTCCAAGCTTATCATCTAGTCATATTGAAATCACAACATTACCCCCTCCTTGACTGGACAATAAGGCTCCTATTGCTTATATGGTCAGAGGAACCTCATGTGCACATTAAATGATCTGACCACTTGCAGGGTCCTTGATAGTATAAGCGTCGACCCCAGTTTTCTCTATACCTATGAACAGACTAATCCAAATATTGGCCAGCTTGTGTTTCAACCCAAACCCATGTTGGTCATGGAAGAGAGCCATATTACCTTTTTGAACTGCACCAACCTGCAATAAAATACCTGATCAGCAGCCTGATTCCTGATCTTCTTGGCTAAGCTGAAGGAATACGCTTTGGTTTGCAATTTTATCAGAGTGTTTGCAAGGGAAGTCAAATGCGGTGGGGTTCCATTATGCCAGTATCTTCCACACATGAATACAGTAATGCCAGAAGAGGTGGGTTTTGGCCATATAATAGTTTGAAGGGGCTCTTCCCCATAGCAGAATGGTACCTAATGTTATAGGCAAACATGGCAGTGGAAAGGAGGGAGCTCCAGTCAGAAGGTCGATCTGTTACTAATTTTCATAGTATGTTCACCAAGGTTCCATTCACCCAATCAACGATTCCATTGGAATCATGGTGATATGGAGTCATCAGAACCTTATGGATACCCATAAGCTCATTCAGTTTAAGGAAGATGTGCGAGATGAAGTTGGTTCCATTATAAGTGAGAATGAAATGAGGCAGCCATGTCGCTGAATAATGCATTCCATTATTGACTTGTCCATTGTGTCCGCCCCCAAATTCCATATCACCCACGCTTCAACATACTGGTAAGCAGTTGATAGCTGTCATGGATACGGCTAAGAAGAACTAAAATGGACTCCCAGTTGGGGTTCACGAGCACCCAGTGGAGGCCCCAGAATGCCAGAGGCATAGCG
Source organism: Massospora cicadina (assembly GCA_022478985.1). NCBI lineage: Eukaryota > Fungi > Entomophthoromycota > Entomophthoromycetes > Entomophthorales > Entomophthoraceae > Massospora > Massospora cicadina. Next base: position 113,472 of record JAKSZP010017305.1, read on the forward strand.
GTCTGGGCGACTATTATAAGTGGTGATCTACAGGGAATGTGAGGGAAGCAAATGTTCAGTAACATACTGAAGGCCCCCAAGGCAAAACAAAAGGTTGCATTGGGGGCAACCATGAGCCTTATGGGGCAACCTCCAAGGGCGGGAGAGGCAGGGAGGATGACGACTCCTCCAGGGTTCACAGTTGCTGGCCTTCAGATTCTGAAAAGGGGGCTTGCGCGCCAGTGGGAGGCAGAGCAGAGGCTGCCACGTTATGGGAAATATGGGTAGAAGTATAGTGAGCCTCATGAAAGGGGCTGAGACCGAGTTTCCCCTAAAGGGGACATTCCATGTCCTGATGGGGAGCTGGGACCATAGTGGTAGGGTGGCTAAGGGAGCTGAACCCATGCACGGTGGGCCAGGAACGCCTGGGGACTGCTCCAACTGAGGAGCAGCTTCTGCAGACTTGGCGCCCAAACAAATGGAAGGGCCTCCTTTAAATGGACACATGGAAATGAATGGAGTAGCGGGTTCGCCATTGGGGGTAATACAGATTACCATGTTTGCAATCTGCTGCCACGTGGTGGGATCAACCGACTGAATAATCCAGTCAGTAAACATCGGGAAAAGGATATGGATGATGGTGCATTTTGTCAGATTGTTTGACAGAATTGTGTATATTTGTTTAAAAAGCAGATGGAGTCCACGGCAAACTTGGCAGATTTATCAGATTTATTTCAACAAAGGCAAAAAAGTATAAACTGACAACTGCCCTCAATGGGGCCAGTTGCCTTTTAAACAGGGTGATAGGCATGAGGAAGTATTGGTGGATTGGTTGTTCAGGAAATGGGAAGGGGATTTGGTTGGCTGGCTCAAAGGGGGGTAAAAGGCAGCTCCCAATTTGGAAAATACTTGGAAAATTTTTGCAAATTTTCCCAAATTCTTGGAACCAGACTAAATTGATATTGCCTATCTGGGTCCCAATGACTTGAATCAGCCTGTTTGCATGGCTGGGGTGGTCCATATCTGTATCAGGAGGCAGGGGCCCATAGATCAGGTTTGTTGCAATGCGGGCTGATCCCACGATTGGGTGGCTCATATGATCCAAACTTCCTGGATCTGTTTCAGAATGTGGGACCCAATGATCTGAGCTGTTCGGAGCTGAATTTGTGATCTGAGCTGTGTTCTGATTTGGCTTCCAAAACAGGCCACCCTGAACTGGCTCCTCAAATCCAGAAATTCCTGTCCAGGCTATGACATTGGGAAATGCCATTTTCCCAATTTTCAGCCATGGCTTGCCTGGGGAGCGGGTGGTCTCAGGGCCCTCTCCATGCCCCCTGATGTGAACCATCATCCTGCAGACCCCTTGCATCAATCCTACCAGGATTGAAGAGGGGGGAAGGGGTGGGAGTGGGATGGCTTTGGGGAGAAAAGCCATCACTGAGCACTCATCTATCATGTGGGAAAGGTCACCCAGCTGTGACAGAGGGTCCATGGGAGACTTGGGGCCCCTCTTGGTCCGGAAGGGGTGCTGAACCCTATCCAGTTTCAAGGGCTGGTCCCCAAGACTTACACTACCCTTCCCTTTTTTGACAGGGAGGATCCTACCCCCGGGGGCATGGACCAAATCATAGTTCTTGTGGCGCTCCGGTAACTTTATGTCCAGAATGGCTGCAATCTTCTGGGAAGGGTGGGGTGCTGTCAGGTGGGAGGCGTGAATTTCCTCCAACAGGTCCTTGCAGTTGGTACAACCGCGCGTGTTCACCCAGCTGTTTTCATATGAGGGATAACCTTTCCAGCTCAACCAAGTACCGAATGGATCAGCGGGACCTTCAGGAAGCTACAATGGACTCCACCGCCATTTCCTGGGATTCCCTGATAATGATTGGCTCAGAGGATGTTGGCCTTTCCCCCATAAAGGGGGTTAGAAGGGAGGTATGGAAGACATTGTGCTGCTTCCAGTGCGCGGGCAGTTTCAGGCAGTAGGCTCCATTGCCTAAATCATTCTCAACCTCGAAGGGTCCTGAGCGCCTGGCTGAGAGCTTGTGGGCAGGGGCCTTCATAGAGAGGTTGCGGGTATCCAACATGACAAGGGACCCAACCATGATCTCATCGCCTGGAAGACGCTTCTGATCAGCAAACTTCTTGTAGTCCTCAAAGGACTTTGTCAAGTGTTCTCAGACCAGGTTTTGCATCTTGCAAAGAGAGCTTACGTGGTCCTTGGCGTCTGAGTCTTCCGAGGAGAGGTGGGAACCAATCTGGAAAGAGGGGTTATACCCCAGTGTGGCCTCAAATGGAGAGAAGTTGGTTGAGGAATGGAGGGAGTTGTTATACGTGAACTGAGCTAGGGGTAGGTCCTTAGCCCAGGTGTCTTGCGAGGCCATCGCGTAGCAGCGCAAGTACTGCTCTCAAAACTGGTTCACCTGCTCAGTCTGCCTATTGGACTGGGGGTGGTAGGCAGTGGATCGATAGGGCTTGATGTGAAGGAAGGTGAACAGCTCTTCCCAGAACCAGGCCATTAACTGGGGTCCCCCGTCACTCACTATCTCCTTGGGGAGACCAAACATGGCAAAGACATGGTCAACAAATAAATTTGCGGTCTCCACCACAGTAATAGAAGAGAGGCAGGGGAAGAAGAGTGCCAACTTGGTAAACCGGTCCATGACTACCATTATTGCATTAGAACCACAAGAGGATGGGAGCTCCATGATGAAATCCACTGAGACCGAGGTCCATGGCCCCTCAGCCTGCTGCAAGGGGTGCAACAGTCCCTTCTTCCAAGAGCGATCTGATTTTTCCTGGGCGCAAGTGACACAATGAGAGATCCAATTGGGAATGTCTTTTGAGGACCCAGGCCAATTATAATTTCTCTTTATGAGATCTGCACACTTTTTAATACCAGGGTGGCCAGCGGTCTGGGGGACGTGGTGTTCCTCAATGACATGGCTGCGTAAGGAAGGAGGAACTCAAACCTGACCATGGAGCCAGATTGTTCCATCCTGCAAGGTATATGGAGTTCTCTTGCGGCGCATGGAATCCAAATCAGCCAGAAGCTCAATTCCTTCCGGGCAGCAGGTTTGGGAAGCGAGGACATGTGGGAATAACTGAGTGTCAGGAACTACGTTAGCAAAAGATACAACAGGAGTAGCCAATAAGAAGATTTGGGAGGTAGGCACTACAGTCATAAGGTCCAATGGGTCCTCCTCCCCATTAGTAACATGGAGGGGTTATGGCTGAGCATGTCCGGCAAGTCAACCAGGGGGCCTTTGATGGAATTATACTTGAACTGGATCTCAAAGAGGTCTTGATATATGTGGGTCTGCCGGTGACCTAACTTCTGAGGTTTGCAGTAGTAGAGAAGGGCCTTATGGGTCCATCTGAACGGTAACTTTGTGCAGGGCACCCTGCAGGAGATATCGCCAGTGGGTGAGCGACCATGACACCGCCGCTAGCTAATTATCATATATCAGTCAAGCTTGCTCTGTTACAGTAAACTTATGGGAGTAATAGGACACCGGGTGCTCAACTCCCTCATACTCCTGCAACAGCACAGCATCCACGGCCACTGATGAGGCATCACAGGCTACTATGAAAGACTAGGACGTGTCAGTATACTTCAGAACAGGGGCTGTGACAAACAGCTCCTTGATACCTCCAAGGCCTGCTGGCACTCGGGGGACCATTTAAAAGGGGCGTTTTTCCCGGTGAGGGGGTGCAGGGGTTCTTCCAGTTGGTCCAAAGTGGGGGAAATTTCTACAAAAAGGTGACGATTTCAAGAAAGCTGCGAAGCTGTTTTTGTGTGGTTGGGGTAGGCCAAGAGTGAATAACCTCCAGCTTTCAGGGGGCAGAATACCCATCCTTCAGGACCAGATTCCCTAGGAAGGTAACCTCATCCCCGAAAACTCTCACTTGGAGGGCTTAGCAAATAGCCCTGCCTTGTGGAGGGCTGCCACTACCGCTTTGAGGTCCCTGACATGTTGTTTGGGGGTGGGGGAATGGACCAGGATGTCGTCAACATAGGCCACTGCACAAGAGAAATGCAATTCCCCAACACATCATCAATAAGGCGTTGGAAGGTGGCTGGCGCATTCTTAAGCCAAACGGCATCACTCTGAACTGGAAAAGCTTTAGCGTGTGCATATAGCCATGAGCCACTCCTGCTCCCTCTCCACCCTCACTTGATTGAAGGCGTTCACCAGGTCCAATTTTGAGAAGATGCGAGACTTGGCGATGGCCTGTGCTATGCTCTGCTCTAAAGGCAAGGGGTATGGGTCTGGGATGGTGATGTTGTTGAGGTAACCATAGTTGATGCAGGGATGCATGGACTTATCTGCTTTCCTGGCGAAAACTATGAGGGAGGCGATCAGAGAAGACTTCTTGATGAGCCACCCCTTCTCTAGCATGTCGTCCAACCAACTGCTGAGAGCCCTATCTTCTTCCACCATATAGGGGTAGAGGCGGTAGTTGATCTTGACTAAGTCGACCATCAAGTGGAACATCAAATCATACTTTGAGTGTGACGGAAGATTGGTTTCCAGGGACATGTTGAAGATGATCTTGTACGGGGCTAGGCAGAAGGGAAAATCTCGAGGGAGGTCAACCAGAATGGGATCTGGTGGGGCGATGGAACCAAGGGATGTAACCTGGGGAAGGGTCTTCAGCAAGGGAATCTCACCACTCAACTTGGGGTTTTCTTAAACAACAAAAAGTTGGTGGCAATATTGATATGAACTTGCTGGCGGCGCCACCAGCCCACCCCAAGATTACAGGATAGAGCAAGTCCTGACCGCTGAGAAATGGTCAGTGAATCCAAAGTCATGAACCAAGAAGTGCAATGGACGTAGGATGCAGTGGGATTTCATGGACTCAGACGAGGCGCCCAGGATGAAGGAAGCTTTGTCCATCGTTAGGTCCAGGGACTGTGCCATGCAAAGGCTAATGAAGTTACCTGCCGCTCCAGTGTCAAGCAGGGCTTGCACTGTGATTGCCCCTGACTCCGAGGGAAAGGAGATGGGAAACAAGAAGTATGCTTGATCTTCTTTATTGAGGTGAGTCAGTGATAGGGCACCTGGGGAGGGGCCATAACCCAACATCAGGAGATACTGGCCTGGGACCGCGGGGGTGAGGTGCAGCTGTTACAGGGTCTCTACCACTTCCTTGTCCCACATGGGCAGATGAGGGTTCATAAGCACACCGCTCCACTCCCTTCAGGAGTTGAGGTGGGTTCACCCTGAGGGATGATTAATCACACTGCATGGACTCTGAACACTGAGGTCCCAACGATCCAGCCTCCTGATCTGAGCTGGGGGTCGGCAGTACCATAAGCAATGATTCCCCTGGGGGAAGTTAACTGAGGCGTGCACCTAATCCAAAGGGACATGGGGAACCCCCAACGCTGTTTCATTCTCCAATGGGGTGGCGCTCTTCATTGGTGCTTTGCAGGGTGGAGACCAGCTCAGCCAAGCCAAACAGAAGGCCCGGATGAACAAGGCCACTGCCCAGCAGAAGAAGACCAGGTTATGAAGGGAAAGCATTCTTAAAGTGAGGACGTAGGCCAGCGCATCGCCCATCCCCATGAGGAGGGTGGAAAAGGCTGAAACTAGTGGTCAGTTCATTATGTCACAGATATGGCTAAGAAGAACTAGACTGGGCTCCCAGTCAGGGTGCATGAGCACCCAGTGGAGGCCCCAGAATGCCAGAGGCATAGCAGTCCAGGTGACTTTTATAAGTGGGGATCCACAGGGAACGTGAGGGAAGCAAACTTTCAGTAAAATACCAAAGGCCCCAAGGCAAACCAAAAGGTTGCGTTGGGGGCATCCGCGAGTCTTATGAGGGCAACCCCCAAGGGCGGGAGAGGCATGGAGGATGACGACTCCTCCAGGGTTCACGGTTGCTGGCCTTCAGATTCTGATAAGGGGGCTTGCGCGCCAGCGGGAGGCGGCACAGAGGCTGCCACGTTATGGGAAATATGGGTAGAAGTATAGTGAGCCTCATGAAAGGGGCTGAGACTGAGTTTAGCCTGAAGGGGACACTCTAGGTCCTCTGGGGAGCTGGGCTCATAGTGGAAGTGGCAGCTTTGGGAGCTGAACCCACGCATGGTGGGCCAGGAACGCCTGGGAGCTGCTCCAAATGAGGAGCAGCTTCTGCAGACTTGGCGCCCAAATGAACGGAAGGGCCTCCTTTAAATGGACACATGGAAATGAATGGAGTAGCAGTTCAACATCGGGGGTGGAATGGATTATCATGTTTGCAATCCGCTGCCATGTGGTGGGATCAAGTGACTGGATAATCCAGTCAGTGAACATCAGGAAAAGGATTTGGATGATGACACGCTTTGTCAGATCAATTGATAGAATCGCGTATATTTTTTAAAAAAGCAGATGGAGTCCGCGGAAAACTAGGCAGATTTATTGGATTTATTTTGACAAAGGCAAAAAAGAATGAGCTGACAACTGCCCTTGGTGGGGCCAGTTGCCTTTTAAACAGGGTGATAGGCATGGGGAAGTATCAGGGGATTGGTCATTTGGGGAATTGGAAGGGAATTTGGTTGGCTGGCTCAAGGGGGGTAAAAGGTGGCTCCCAATTTGGCAAAAGCTTGGAAAATTTTTGCAAATTTTTCCAGCTCCTTGGGACAAGGCCAAATTGATATTGCCGATCCATGTGCTGATGACTCGAATTGGCCTGTTTGCATGGCTGGGGTGGTCTGGATTTGTCTCAGGAGGCAGGGGTCCATGGAATGGGTTTATTGCAATGCGGGCTTATCCCACGATTGAGCAGCTTGTACAATCCAAAATTCCTGGATCTGTTTGAGAATGTGGGACCTGATGATCTGAGCCATTCAGAGCTGGGTTTGTGATCCAAGCTGTGTTCTGATCTGGCTTCCAAAACGGGACATTCTGGACTGGCTCCTCCAGTCCAGAAATTCCTGGCCAGGCTGACATTGGGAAATGCCATTTTCCCAATTTTAGCCATGGCTTGCCTGTGGAGCGGGTGGCCTCAGGGCCCTCTCCATGCCCCCTGATGTGAACCATCATCCTGCAGACCGCTTCTATCAATCCTACCAGGATTGAAGAGGGAGGAAGGGGTGTGAGTGGGATGGCTTTGGGGAGGAAAGCTGTCACCAAGCGCTCATCTATCATGTGGGCGAGGTCATCCAGCTGTGACAGAGGGTCCATGAGAGACTTGGGGCCCCTCTTGGTCCGGAAGGGGTGCTGAACCCTATCCAGTTTCAAGGGATGGTCCCCAAGTCTTATAATAGCCATCAGAATGTATTTACACTGGTTAGCTCCCATTGGCAGAGGCCTAAAAACATCCAGGGAAACCAAATGCCAATCAAAAAAGCGGTTTAACTACCTGATAAAAAGTCTTATGGTAGAATGCTTCACTACTTGGCACTTATGGCAACAGGAAATGGTTTTGAGCGCATCAAAGCTCATGCTCTCCCAATAGTACCAAGGGCACAACAACTCCATCGCCTTGCGCACCCCACCATGTCTGACTGCCTTGTGGGTGCTCATGTAAATTCCCAGCCATGCTGAGGGTTGCTTAAAATTCACCAAAGTTTTGCTGATCCGCTTGTACAGTTCCCTATTCCGTTAGAAAGGTATTCATTTACATCTCATTCAACGCTTTGATCACTTGGGGTGGTTCAACTTCATATTTTCTGCTGAGCTCTTATTGTACATCACATCACTGAGGTCCACCATCACGGCAACAGTCAGCAATCAAGATAAACATTCAGCGTTCTGATGCTTTACTCCTGGGCGGTGAAGGATCATAAATTAATAAGCCTGAAGCTTAAGAGCCCATTGAGCCAAACGCCCTTTAGGATCTTTGAGGTTCTGCAACTAACATAATGATGCATGATCAATTATGACTTTGAATTTTACCCCATGCAAGTAGACTCTAAATTGCTTATATGCGTAGATCACTGCTAGGCATTCCCACTCGGTCACAGTATAATTACGCTCATGGAAGTTTAGACTTTGACTTCAGTATGCTACATGGTGCTCCTCTCCCTTGTCATCTTTCTGAGAGAGTACCTCCCAACAGCAGAACGGGACACATCCGTCAGAATGATAAACTCCCTATCAAAGTTAAGATATTATAACACCAGTGCACTGGTCAGCGCCATACAAAGTGTATTGAAGGCATATTGATGATGTTCCATCCATTTGAACACGGCATCCTTTTTTAACAGCTCAAAATAGAGGCCTTCCAATGCAGCTAAATTTAGGGATGAAGCATCAGTAGTAACTGACCATTTCTAAAAATACCTGTATGTCGCGTTTACTATTAGGTGTAGTCATTTTATGGACGGCCTCACCCTTAGCTGGCTGTGGTTTCATCCCCCTAGAGTCTACCACAAACCCCAGGTATTCAAACTGATCTTTTAAGAAGTTACATTTTTTAGGCTTTATTTTGATGTTTGCTTCAGCAAGCCGGCGGAATATTGTTTCTAATTGATTGAGGTGCCTGAAAAGGTTTTAGAAAAAACATTAATATCATTGAGCTATATGAGGACGCATGACAGCTTCAGGTCACCAAGAATAGTGTCCATAGCTCGCTGAAACATAGCTGGGGCGTTACACAGCCCTTAGGGTATCCAAGTCAGTTGGAAAAGGCTTTTGGATGTAACTACAGCACATTTTTCTTGTTCTGCTGTGGGTAGCTCGATTTTCCAGTAACCCAATATCAAGTCCATTGCTGAAAAACAATGGGCTCCCCTAACTGATCCAAGGCATATTTGATCCTTGACAAGGGGTTTGAGTCCTTTTTTGTAATCCTATTGAGCTTCCAGTAGTCTATTACTATGCGGTTGGTGCCATTCTTTTTTACAATCAAAATAGGCGAAGCCCACAGACTCTTGAAAGGTTCAAGAATCCTTGCTCCAGCAACTTGTCAATTTCCTCAGTGACAACTTCTTTCACTGCCCTTGATTGGCGGATCAGCTGAGACCTTATGGGGGATGATCTCCAGTATCCACTCGATAGACCACCCCCTAGCACACCCTAAGTCATGATTATCACCAGCAAAAATCTCTTTGTAATTCTGAAATAAAGCTATTGCTTGGTATTTTTGTTCTTCCAATAGCCCTATTAAATTACTCTGCGGGACCATCATCATTATGCCGCCGTGCCTTGACTGATAGACCATATTTATCCAACAACCCAAAATCATGAACCTGAGTAACTCTTCTATTGGAGTCAAATGTAAGTATACTACTATTTGGTGTTGGTGGATTTGCATTGGTTCATTCTGGAGGTTTGCTAACAAAGCCTTAATCTCTCCATGGCCTGGAATTATAATCCCTGGAGCCACATGAGGCTCAAGCTGTATCTGACAATAGAGCCCAATGACTTCCCCATAGAGCCCAACATGCACTTTGACCTCTAACTCGGTGTTCACTAAGACTTGATGTCCAGAAGGAATAGATATGGGCCCTGCAGCTCGGAGAGGTATCCCTTGATATTCATATATCTTCTGGGAAGGGGCCAAGTCTTGTTTTTTAGTCGATGATATTGAACTGACATCATTCCATCACTATATGCAAGATAGATATGGCTCATCTGCACTGGATCCTTCAGCACTCCACTAGAGGTTGAATAAATTGGGATCCGCAGCCCCAAAATGGCAAGGGTCTCCTCTGTAATATTAACGACAGCCCTGAAATGTTGCAGGAGAGTTGTTCTGATTAGAAATTCATAATTTCTGTTTGGTAGCACAATCACCGAAGCTACAATGACGTTGGACCCAAAGCGCAGAGGTAGCACACTGTAAGCTCCCTCAGAGATGGAGCTTTCTTCTCCAGCAGTTCCATACATCATTTGATGGTCCACATCATGCTTTACCGTCACTTGACATCAACTTAGTGGAGATTATGTTGACTGGAGCACCAGTATCTATTATAGTATGAACTCTATTTTCACTACAAAAATATCAAAGTATGTACACTCGGAAAAAGAAGAATATTGACTGTATAATATGTGGACATTTACAAGATCTCTCTCTTCAAGAAAACTCATTATCCCCTCACCAACTTTGGGATATTCTTTGACAATGGCATCTACTGAAAGGGCAACGTTTACTCTTTTCAGAGGTGGTGCATCTGCGGCAGAATCCAGATTGTACGTGGAAACTTGATCAAGCATCTGATAGGCATATGGCTTCAGTTGTTCTGATCCTTTTTCTGCCGTGGCCTTGGTTTGAGCTCATGTCACTATGTTCACTCCTCCAACTGGCTGCTAGTATAAAATTCCGTCATTGTAATGAGGGACTTCCGTGGGATAAGCTACTATTGCTTTGGGGACGTTTTGGGTTGAAATCGTGGAGATAGAGAGTCCTGTCTCTACTCCACTACATCTTTTCCCTGGTAGTATTGATCTTGGTGTATGTAGTGTATACGACGGTTATGGCAGAATTTTGCCAAGTGACCAGGGCGGCTGCATACATAGCAGCTAACCCCATAAGAGCAGCATCCTTGATTTTCATAGGAGGGTCCAGATCAGAAAGTTTGGGTTTATTTGGAGTAACCATGCCTAGGTCAGTAAGATTATTGCTGACATTCAGCGTAACTAGGTCCAGGTCAGTAGCTAGGTTGCTGATGGTTCTTATAACCAGCCCCTGGACAATGATCAAACTGTTGAGTATAATTCGGCTGAGGATGAGGCGCAGAGCTATAGTAAGGTCGAGGGTTGCTAGGTGGAACATGAGTCAGATGAGATTATTCTCCTGAATAAGAGGGTACAGTAGAGGTGATAGTCCTCCATTCCATATCTGGTTGCAGAAAGTTCGGAGATATGTGATGCAAAAATGTAAACTTTTGAGCAGGGGAACGTTGTCATCCAGAAGTGGCAAAATGACATTGTGAAGCTCTTGATATAACTTCACCATGGAGATCATGGTGATGCACACATCAGCTTCCACTTAGTACCCTGCCCCAATCAACACGTGAGCTTCCATCATAAATCGACCAGCAAACTCCATGAGAGTCTTGTTTTGGCAGAATCCAATCATTAAGGATTCCGCAAACCGCTGTAACATCTTTGAGTTACCCCTGAACAGGCAAAGCATGGTATCTTTTACATCCCTATAGGTATCAGAGCTACTGGGGTGGTAACAGGAGACTTGATTGGCACTACCAACATCCATGGAAGATATCAACAGTTTAGCCTTCTGTCTATCAGATGTGCCTTCCACTGCAAATTCAAACCGTTTGAAGAAGCCATGGATATTCACATTTCAATCAAACATAGGTAGTTTCTCAATATTAACCTTCTCATCCCAGACACGGCTTTTTGGGCCATACTGAAGAACAGTCTAAGATCCAAAAGCAGCTTACTGATGAGAAGCTGGACCAGCTGGAAGTTGATATGTCCACCGCACTGGGGGTAGCATGGCCCTCTGCCATGGATAGCACCACCATTACATGAGGGAATTGACGCTCTGATTCAATTTTGTATCCAGTACTACTATCCTGGGTGTAGTAGCTACGACCAGCGCCATATTCTTCCTCGTATGGTGCCCACCTTGTGGTTCATCCTCTTCCCAGTGAGAAGACCAAGAGGCACTGGTCAATTTCTTGCTCTGCATACTGCAGCCGTTTGGTAGTATCATCCAGCCAGTTGGCGAGCTCCTTGTTTTGTTGTCCCAATATTTGCATTTGGCTAAACGTGCTATCAAGATGGTGCATGACAGCATTCCATTCTTGAAGAAGTTCATCCTGTTTTTTGAGCACTGCGTCTAAGGTGAGTTTAATTCCTCATACTCAGCTGCTGCAGTGTTTCCTGAAGATTCCCAAGTAATGTAGGCTGTATAAGACATAGCTGGCGACTGGAGATTTGGAGTGCTTAGTGGTTGATCAATGAACCCGCTGTAGTGAGCACCACTGTTATAATTTTGGATGGTATCATTAGGATCTGCCATATTGTTTGCACAGGTCAAACCCACTGAACAACAGACAGACAATGTGAGGATTGTCAGTCCTTCCCGCACATTTAAAAATATACTAAAAATAGGAGCTATCTCCCCAACAACTCTTTTATTTAAATTTTAATATATACAGCGACCTTTTGCTGTTCCAATCTCTCTACTATTAACAACCTACTTTTCTCAATCGCCCATCTTGCTTATATACAGCAGCTTTGGATGATACCACTCACATAGCTTGGACTATTCTATTCCGCCAATTTTCCTCGATTTCAGCTTGTTATTATTTAGCTCACTATTGCCCTAATTAGAGGCAATTTAATTTATATTTGTCAAATGTTGACATCACCTTATCACCTTATCGCATTATTTTACTGTGATCCAATAATAACCCATTATATCCCAATATCACCTCAACTCAAGGCGCTCAAATAATTATAATTGATATCATGTTCAGCGGATTCTTTCCAATCCGCCCTAGCTGTTACAAGCTTATGATTTAGTCATATTGGAATTGTGACAATAAGCTAACTTGATTCCAACTGAGGAGCATTTATCTTCCATGACTTTGGACAGCTAAATGAGATGGAACTATCAGATAGCCCATAAATGAAATTTTACCATATTTTATCAAGAAAAAATTTACTAGGATTTCACAACAAGACTATACAGAGTTTATTCTTTGAAAAATATTTTAAGATGCTTGTACAAGATTATTTGACCTTGGATGAGAAATATAAAAATTATATTAAGTTAGTGTCAAAAGCAAATGCTAATTTTAAATGAGATCCATCAATTGATTGCAATAAAGTGAGGCCATAGTTGCTGATGAAATTTGCAAACTACTTAAATATGGATTACTGGTCCATCTTTAAGTCCTTGGGCAATTCCAATCTAAATTTTTAAGAAGAAAGATGGATCCACCTAAGTTGTTATAGATTTTAAACGGCTGAATAAAAAATAAAAAGGACTCAAAACTATTGCCAAATAAAGATGATGCTCTGTAATCCTAATAGAGCATAATTATTTTCTGCCATGGATCTTATATCATAATATTAAATGATCTCCCAATTGAGGATCAAGAAAAATGTAAATTTATTGAAGCCTAAGGACTATATCAATCAACGCAAGTCTTTCAATGTCTTTACAAAACATTGCAACATTTCAATGATCAAAGGATGCCATTTCAGGTGAGAGGAAATTGTTGTGCGCCCTCACTTTATCTAGAGGATATCAATGTATCCAGTTGAACATTTACGGATCACCTTAAGCACAAAGAAGAGTATTTTAGGAAATCATAGCATCCAATCTCAATATAAAGCCTTGAATAATGTCACTTTTTTTTCAGGAAAGAAATTGATTACTTGGGTTTTTGTAGACGCCAATTGATTACGTTCTCAAAGAATCAAAGTAGAGTCGATTCAGGCAATGTAAAGGCCAAAAAATGCCCGAGATATTCAAGTGTTTTAGGAATGGTCAAGTACTATTGCAGTCTCAGTAAAAACTTTGCTTCCATCACTGAGCCTCTCCTACAACTACTGAAGAATCCAAAGAAAGGCTTTTTAGGGGAATGAAGAATCATAGAACTCATTTGATGCACCTAGGATATATTTTTCAAATGAACAAATGCTGTGATATATGAATTTTTTATCTCCTTATTATTATACAGTTAATAGATATTTATAGAAGATCTTTGCTATTTTAAGTCATGTGGATGGAATTGGCAATGAACACCTTGTAGCATACATGCTCTTAACGCTGAGAAAAAAAGGAGAAAAATTACATCATGACATAGCACAAAATGTCTCACAAGGATATATGCTTGTAAAAAATCCAGATTATATATCCATGAAGTGCATTTTCAGGTGGTAGCAGACCATTCTCCAATCAGATGGCTGTACAATTTAAAAATGAGCCAAAAGGGAGATTGGCCTGCTGGTCCTTAAAATTGCGAGCATGCAATATTAAGATTTTACATCGCTCTGGTACTGCACTTTACTATGCAGATGGACTATCACACTTACCAACAGTTCTAGTTCTACAGAATGAAGCAAATAATCTATATGATAAGATAACTAGAGAACTTTTCTTTCTCGTTGCAAACACTTTTGCAACCTATTCAATTCAAGACTGAATCTAGTTTGATAATCTCACAGAGGAGATTAGTCTGCGCCCATGTCAGGGAGCAGTTGGGCAAGTAAGGTAAGAGGAGCAGGTGGAAGGCCCACGGCCTCCAACGTTCAAAAATGCACGTAGAATCCGGCGGAATTGACAAAAATCTTAAAAAACTGGCGGTCACAATTTCCCCAGAGATACTCGCATGGCAAGCATGATGCAACCAGTACATCAACACGCCACACTCCCAGCCACTTTTTTCGGTGGAATTCGGAGTCCGTGTGTATCTGGACATCCAAAAAACGGCCTTATGGGAAAAATTTTGTGAAGATGTACACAAAATTTTCCCAACCGCGGTGTATGTTGCACCTCACTCCATGTCATGGGTTGGCTGGACCTAGGTTTCGAGAGCAAAAAAGCAGCAGACGAGGCTGCAGCAGTGCGCGTAGTGGTTGACCTCCCCAAAGGGCAACGGGTTGTTGAAACCAAATGCACCAGATGGACAAAATCAAACCAAATTTTCCTCACATTTGACTTTTTGCCTACTACGGTAAAACGTGACATTTTGGAACAACACCTGAAAGATGATCTCACCATATATGGCAAAATACAATCTTTCAAAATGCAACGCTTCATGCTGATGCCACACCTGTGCACTGGCAAAGCCATCGCAGTTCTGACCCCAACTGAGGAGATTGCGAAGGACCTAACCCAGATCTCGCACTCCACTTTTATTGATATCACAGGGCATACCACCCACCCATTCCAGGTGACCGTGGACAGTGCGCCCCCCATTTGCACCCACTGTGATGCGTTTGGCCACAAGGCACACGCATGCCCCATCAAGGAGGGCGTCACGTTCCAAGAGCACCCCTTGGCGGCCATGGCCAATGGAGAGGTGCACTACAAACCAACCTATAAACACCAAGGAGGCTTTCCCGTGGGGAGCACAAGGCTGCTACCTATTGGTAAAGCCTATCTCCCCGCAAGAACGGAAGAAGGCTAAGCAGGCCCATAGGGCCACAGCCAAGGAAAGGGCTAAGGCCACCACTACTATCCCACACTCACAACGCCAGGAGGACATGGAAACCTTCGCGGTGGAAGCAACTTGGGAACCCATCAACCAATCAGATTGGGAAGCCCATGCTGAGCGGGCTACTCAATCTGAGGATCCAATGGGAGACTCAATCTCACCCAATCATTGCACCCAAGCTCCGGTCAAAACTGACTTGGGACCTATCCCAACTAAAAAAATTTTTTTTGACCCGCTCAACGGTGCACCAAACTCATCCACACCGCAAAAATTCATCTGATGTCGGGAAAACAAAAAGCGAAGGCCAAAGCCAATGCAACTCTTTCCACAAAAATCAACAAAAACTCCGATAGCATTGCTGCTAACACCCGCGCTGCTGTGAAGGCCCGTGGGGAGCTAGAAGAGGATGGTGGGCCCAGGTGCCCGCCCCTTGCACCTAAGGTGTGATGGGGGAAACCTTCACTTTAGGGACATTGAATATTGCTGGACTCAAGGCCTCCCCATCCTGGGCCAGTAAACTGAGTTTTTTACAAAGCAATTTACCCGTGGATATCCTGGCCATCCAGGAATCCTACTGTCCACGAGGTTCTGAGGAAACTTGGAAAATGATGCTCCTCCCATCCCTATCCTTTTGGTTGAAGCACTGTGGGGTGCTAATTCAGAAAAATAATTTTTTCAAATTTGTATCCTCAGAAACATTCCTAAATGGCTGAGTGCTTGTCATCACCTTCTCGTGGGCTGACATAGTGCACACAATCATCAACATCTATGCCCCAAACGGTGCACATGATCGTCAGGAATTTTTCTCGTTGGTCAAATCCCTCCCACTACCCCCTGATTTTTTCTTAGTCGGCGACATGAACTGTTGGCTAACCTCACCAATGGACCGGTGGCCTCCATCACCCCATGCCCCACAGGGTCACGTTGAACTACGCGTTCTAAAGGCCACCCTTGGGTTAATGGATGCGCTGCCACAACATGCCCCGCTGCTTGAAAACATGACACATCCCCACGTCCACAACGGCCAATTAAGGTCCATGACCCGCATGGACCTTATTCTAATGCTGGCAAAATTCCAACCCCACATCTCCCACTTCAAAACAATGAAAATGGAATTCTCCAACCACCAACTGGTCTTGATAACATACCACCTACCTGTCACAGTTGCTAAAGCCCCACATTGGTGCAAGATCCGCCCCCCCCCAAGCTCGCGTCACCAGGATTTTATATGTGGGTGGAAGAGGCAACTTTGGTAACAAAGTTTGTTGCACCATTTTGCGTGGACCCCATTTCCACATGGGCAACTTTCAAAGAGGACACCATCCACCACTCTCGCCATCTCTCCTCCAGACACTCACGAGCCACATTGGCGGTTATCTCACACGCTCTGGAAGAACTAACACTTGGAGTCCAACATTTCAGCTACAGGATACAGCCCTACATGGGGCTGGAAGTGGGCGGAGGCAGCCGCCCACCTCAACGCACTTGAAAGGCAACACAAACATTGGGTTTGTGTTCAATAAAGGGCCACACGCATCACAAAAGGTGACAAGTGCACCACATATTTCTTTAAAAAAAATTTTGCACCATGCCAGAGTGTGGCCTGCACACAGGTGCGAAGATCGGATAATTCTATTGTGGATACACTGGCTGAAGTGGCAATTGAAATGCAAAAATATTACTCCAAGTTGTACCAAGCTGAACTAATTCAGCTGGCTGAAGTGGCGGAATTTCTCGACCAAGCTCATATCTGCACCATTTTCTGATAATCAGAAATAATGAATTTAATTACTATGAACAAATTATGGACAGCCATTCGCGGTGCGCCAAACTGAAAATGCCCAGGCCCAGATGGCATTCCATATGAGTTCTACAAAAAATATTTCAAATATATATCCCCACTTCTGCTTGCCTCACTTAACCAAAGCCTGTTGGAAACGTGCCTCCTACCAGGAGGACAGGCCCTTTACTGTCACACTATTCAAGAAAGGGGATAAGCTGACTTAGCCAACTGGCGCCCCATTTCTCTAACAAACACAGACACCAAAATTTTAACAAAAATCATGGCTAACCATTTAGGGACTGTAGCATCTGCCACCATCTCCCCAGAACAATTTGTTTTCATCCCCAGAAGGTCGATTTTGGATAATGTGCACTCTGTGGCTAATGTATGTCAGTCCACAGCCTCTGGGGCACTTGTATTCTTGGACCAACAAAAGTCCTATGATAGAGTAAACTGGGAATGCCTAAGGTCCTTGCCTCCATCAATTCTGCCTACCCCCTCCATCAACTGGGTGATGCTGCTCACGGAATCTGCAACAATGGCAGTGCATGGCCCTGGCTTCCTAATGGAAGTAGTCCACCCTCAAAGGGCTTACGACAAGGGGACCCCTCAGCCCACTCTTATACAACTTCAGCCTTGACCCACTACTGCGAAATGTGAATGCCCAACTCACTGGGGTCCATGTGCCAGGCCAAACCCCAGTCAAGATATTGGCGTTCGCAGACAATTGTGTGGTTGGGGTGTCTAATAAACAAGATTCACGCGCGCTTGAAGCTCTCATCCAGGAATATTCCCGGGTAAGCAACGCGGCACTGAACGCCTCCAAAACCGAAATCATCCTCCTTGGTCAGTTTCAGAACTGCTGGGCCCCAGCAATTAGTCATCAACCTGGCCCATCTGCCCACCCACGTCCACGCCTTACTAACTCAACACACACCGCTCCACTGGTGCTCCCCTTTGTGCCATGTCCTACCATAGGACTGGTGCGCCATCTGGGCGTGTGGATGGTGGCAGGCGGATACGCGTCAGCAGTAATGGAGTGCCATATTCTGGACAACGTGACAAAGCAAATCGCCTCTCTCAGAGCCCACCCTACTTCCCTTACTGGCAGGGTTGTTTTAGCCAACTCTATGCTCCTATCCAAAGTCTGGTTCGGAGCCCACGCCATCCCCTTCTCCCCAAGCTTCTTCAAATCCTTGTATGCCTTGCTGCAAGGATGGCTTTGGTCAGGCCGCCCTCCACCAGTGCGGCTAGAGGTCATGTTTGGCCCGCATCATCATGGGGGCATGAGCCTGCTTGACTTCAAAGCCCATGCAGCCAAGATCCTGGGCACCTGGATCGCGGCCGTCACCACTCCTACACTCTCATCCCAACACTGGTCCCGCGCAGCCCGCTCCAACTTCTCCTGAGCCTTGGGCCTCAAAAATCCATCAAACTCCCACTCCCTGATAAAATACCTCGCATCGCACACATCGGCCACAGGTCCTCACAGTACTAAAACCCACTACAAATGAATCCTACTCTCCATGCGGAGCGCAGAGTGGAGAATTTGTATTAGCGGACATACAACCCAAAGAGGCCGCCCCTCTCCTCAGTTCACACAAGAGGTACATGGGCTACACATCCATGATGGCGTGATCCCCATTCGTCCCCATGTC
The DNA here is from genome assembly GCA_022478985.1 of Massospora cicadina. Taxonomy (NCBI): domain Eukaryota; kingdom Fungi; phylum Entomophthoromycota; class Entomophthoromycetes; order Entomophthorales; family Entomophthoraceae; genus Massospora; species Massospora cicadina. Next base: position 131,965 of record JAKSZP010017305.1, read on the forward strand.
CTATCCAGGGCGGACTACCTGGACATGATGGACATCCCTTGTTCCATTGAGACCCAAAAAACAATCTGGAAATACGTACATCACCCTCTGTTGCAGCCTCAAGTCCGCTCCACGTGTGTGGCGCTGCCTGAGTGTGGGTGTATCGTACAGCTGAGCGCTCTAAAGCTTTACACTCATCCTGTGTCATGTGCGGCCAGTATGGAACGCTGTTCCACCGCCTGGAGAAGTGCCCCACCTCTAAAGTGATATGGCGCGAAGTTTAACGTCTGCTGGGCCAGGATCAAACACATCCCTTCAGTCTGTCAAGAGATATGTTTGCTCTATCAATGGCCTCCTCCCTTCCACCCTCCCTCCATGCTCTGGTGGTTGCAATCGTCATGTGGACCATCCACACGATTTTCTTATATGCCATCGCAGGCTCCACCCCCACCCTCCCAGAAATTGTCCACAGATTCCGGTCTCATTTGGTGGACCACTTTCAGAGCGTGGATGTTTGGACACCTCCCACCGCGTTGCTGACAGCTGGTCTCCTCCTGGTTCCCAGT